>JAJOOH010001006.1:0-28099 GCA_029582605.1 Solanum gracilifrons
ATATTTGACAAAACAGAGAAACCAATAAGGCAAATTTCCTTTTCGTCTTGAAGTTGGGCTGGTCAGTTTGCTTCAGAAAAGATCTGTTTCTATCCGTTGTGTTTAAGTTCAACTTAAATGAAGAATGAAAAGCATTTTTAGAGAGAGAATAAAACCCTCCAGACAACAAAACCACATTTCATATGAATATAATTTATTTTAGATAAAATATCTTAATTAAATATGAAAATTCTAGTTTGATATGTAATTTAATGAAAGAAATGTGAAAGATGAAAAGCATCAGGAGAAATCACTGTGACTTGTCGTTTTCAACAACAAATTAAGCTCACAAATTTCTAATAAAAAATAATTTGTGTTTTCCTTTTTCAATTCTTATATCTTTTTGGCTTGTTCTTCATGGTCTATGCTTTTCTTTGTCATTTGGACAAATATGGTTTTAACTATGTTTTCCTTTCATATTTTATCCTTCCTCAATTTCATAGCTATATTATTAAGAATATTCATTTCTATTTCATTTTTGTTTAATTTAATTTTTTGGCAATATTATTAAGAACATTCATTTATTATTAATTTCATTTGATCTAATTTCATTTCTTGCTCATATTGTTAAAAGAACACGTGTATTTCTCTATATGCCTCCAGTATATCATCTTTGTATGACTAGTATCTTCTAGGGAAAAAAATTGAATATATGTTATAAGTAATTCCACAATAATTTTGAAGTATTTTTTTGCCAAATTGACTGAACTCTTTTTCATTTTACTTACATTTGCTATAAGGTACACGTAAAAAAAGTATGCTTTGATGTATATTGGGCATAAATAGAAAACTCATTTTTCGGAAGTTTGCGAACATAAATTTCGATGAATAATTTTTCTGGACCTAGAGAAAAAAATAAAAATCAAAACACATGTGACATGTAGTAAAATTGAAATTCTATACACTTGTAGGTATCATTCCAAGCTAATGAACATCTGATACGAATAAATATTTAACTTCCTATTAGATATAAAAAGATGAAACTTGCAACCTCTAATAGCAGATACCTTTTTAATGAAGCCTGCAACTAAGAGATAATTATACTAATAATGAGGAAAAGTTTTTGATAAACATTTTTCTTACCATAGAGAAGTTTCTAGGGCCTTAAAAGGGAGTTAAAGATTTCATCCTTTGTTAAACCCTTAGTTTTACAGTTCAGACCTACTTTGCTTTCAAAAGAATTTTATTAAAATTAAACAATTCCTCTTTTGCTTCACCTAGCTCAACTTTCTTTGATTTAATAATGTTCATTTATTCACATAAAAAGTAAACAACCTTACTAAGCCTTGCACGTTCAAATCTAACTCTCATACAAAAAAACTCTATTGCTTTCTGCGAATAGTCCCAAATTTCAAGATGATCACTAGGGATCGAAATGCTGAAAACTTGAATGACATCCACTATTTCAGTAATAATTCCAACATCTAGGTTAATATTTAAGCCACCTAGTAAATGGTAATTCATATATTAATCCGGGGTGCGATAAAGATCATATATTTGGTTCAAAAGAGTGGGAAAAACATTTGAGTCCATAATCAGGCCATTGAAAATAATGTTGAAACAAGAATATTCCTTGATCACATCCTTTAACCCCACTCTCTATCCTGAAAATCTAATGATTTCATAAACTTCAGCGTCATTATCTCTATCGTTGCCATATTGATCTGTTACTGGAATGCGGTCCAAGTTTGACATTAACATGGCTTCTTCTTGTTTGTTATCTAGCTGAATATCTAGTAAATTAGGATCCAAGTATTTCTCCTCTTTTGTCATCTTGATCAATATATATAATAGGAGGCACCAAGGCTTGACCTAGTCATTACATCTGAAATGCGTTTTATAAAATACTCCACCTACTATGTTATTGATGTAACATAACAATGTTGGATATGTAGAATACCATAATACTTCTTGTTCTTACTCTCCACAATGGTATGTTTCTAGTTGGTACATAGCTCTATTTCTCTGCTCGAACCCCACGACTCAACTTCACAAACAAATGTCAAGTTTAACACATCTTGATCCACTATCTCTGCATCCTTTGCAACACAACATAAGTAGAAGCATGCTATGCTAGCATAGAATAGTTGTACCGAGTGAAAACTTCTTTTCTTAGGATGAACAGTATATTCAGTATCTCCTTGCAGATACGGTACAAGAAAGGATCTGCGTCCCTAATGTCTTCCAATAATACACCTTTTGCAACAAATTGCATGAAAAATACGCGATAAAACAAACTTCGATTTGTACATCATATGGTAAGGCCAACACATATATCTTACTAGAGAATCGAAAATACTCAAGGTGTAAAAGATTCAGTTCATATTCTACAGCAAGCACAAATGGTAGGAGATATTGATTATCGAAAAACATTTTACTTGGAAAATATGTTTTTTCATACCAAACACTACTTTCACGAATTTTTGGTTGAAGGAAAATATTTTCCATGTAAAATGTTTTTCCATATTCTATATCTACTACCATTTGTGTTTGCTGCAGCATCTGAAGTGAATCTGTTACACCTTGAGTATTTTAAGTTCTCTGGTAGGATGAGTGCGTTGGCCTTAGCATATGATGTACAAATCAGAGCTGTTTTTTATTGCGTATTTTTCTTTCAATTGGCTAGCAAATGTGTATTATTAGAATGCATTAGGGACACAGATCAATTCTTGTGATGTAGCTGCAATGAGATACTGAATATGGACGCAAAGATAGTGGATCAAGTTGTGTTAGGCTTGCCATTTGTTTTTGAAGTTGAGTCATTGGGTTCTAGGAGAGAAATAGAGCTCTATCCCAATGGGAAAGATATTGTTGTTGATAGTAAGAACATACAGTATTATATTAATCTTCTTATCCAACATCGTTATGTTACATCAATAGTAAAGTAGGTGGCGTATCTTTCAAAAGTCTTTTTTCAGATGTAATAACTAGGTGAAGGCTTGGAGCCTCCTATTATATATATTCATCAAGATGAAAAAAGAGAAGAAATGCTTGGAGCCTAGTTTACTTGATATTCATCTGGATGAAAAACAAGAAGAAGCCATGTTAATGTCAAACTAGGACCGCAGTCCAGTAACAAATCAATGTGGCAACGGTAGAGATAATGACTCTGAAGTGTATGAAAGCATAGATTTTCAGGATAGACAGTGGACTTAAAGGACATGATCAAGGAACATTCTTGTTTCAACATAATTTTTAATAGTCTGTTCATGGACTCAAAGGTTCTTCCACTCTTTTGTACCAAATACTATGATCTTTGTATACTTGCAAGATTTTCCTGATGGTTCTTTTCCTTTTCCAAGTATGTATTCTTGTAACAGAAAAAAATGAACTTTGTGTACGCAACAACTACCAGTTTCCCAATTCATTGAATATTACACGCTAAGATGATCTAATGCTGTCCAATGAATATATAGTAATCCAGATAAGGCTGAGGTAAAATCCCATAAAATAGGAGGAGAATAATAAAAATTAGAGGAATAATTGATGGTTTAATTTCTATTCTATAAGACATTAAATGAATTTGTATAAGTAAAACTAGGATTCAAAATATAACTAAGAGCTATAAATTTATAATATTAAAGAACTAATCTTCTGTCCCAACAATACAATGCACAGTTTGTCGAAGATAATATAGTAATAAAAAAAGGTTGGGATCAAACACCACATAATCGAAGCAACACTTTTATAGTCACAACAACATCCAATGGGCGATGAAAACTCTTCTTTGAATTCATCATAAACCAAATGCGAATATTCACATTCCTACATCTCATTTTTCATTTAACAAAACCAAAGAATTGCTTGTCAAAAATGCAACACTCGTGAAGTTTTTATGTTGTATAAACAACTCATTTGCAACATAGTTGAGTTAAAAGAAATTAGTACAATAATATTTGGTTAATTAATTTCTCCGTTTAAGTAATTTCTCCGATACAAGACACAATTTCAAGCCTGGAATACTCCAAACGACAACGTGCAAACTTAATAAACAATAATAAGACATAAGCAATCCCCTTAGGGGTGACCATTAACTCGAACCGACGCTCTCCCCACCTCAAAAAAAACTTTAACGTATGTCAACGAACAAAATCGAACAAACACAACTAGAATCACCTAATTTGGAGCTCCCTAGCTCAAAAAATTGTGTTTTGAAAAAGATGAAAATTAGTTTAATTAAAAGTCTAGTCAGGGTACTTCTGTGAACGTGGGACCTAGGTTGCAATCACAGAGCAGGTCCCTTTTTCTTATGTTGGAAAGATGACCGGTTTGCATTACTCTTCTACTGCCCGGAGGCATTCCCTATCTTAGCTTTCTAGGGGGACGACCTTTGACAGCTCTTCATGGAGGCATGATCTAAAAGATACACTTAAGCATCAATTCGAAGAAACTTTTTTAGAGATAAAGTCTATCGCACGAAAAGAGTATGAAAGAAGTGAGAGAGGTTCCTAAGTGTGGGAGCCTCCTAATTATAAATGTGGCGCACTTCACACAGATAACTAGGACTCTACAGACACGGTTTCATAGACACCCTAGGAATCTTGAACTATGTGCTCTGATACGAAGTTTGACATTCCCCGAGCCTGCACCCTGGGCGGGAGTGGAACTCTAGAACCATTGCTAGACAGTTCCCCTGACTACCCGGACGACCGGAGTAGAAGGGGGATGTTCCTGCGGCTCGGATGAGTATTGTTGTTTATATCGTTACAGCTATAAACACTTTCCCCAAGTGAACCCTTGGCCTTGCAAGACTCTCAGCGGAAGACTTTATAATTTAATAAAAGAAAACAAATGCAACTTTACTCAACTGTCTCAAAATAACTTAGAATGTTTTAGAATTAAACATCTAACTAGCCAAAGTGGTAGGTCAAGTCTTATAACAAAACAACTTAAATGCAGAAACTAAAGAACTATAAGTATTTGTCTATGAAGCCTCTAATACTACGAGGTATGGCAGGACAAGACTCCTGATCTTCCTAAAATCTGAAATGATAAAGCAATAATAAAGGGATCCTCCGAAAAGCAAGGAGGCTCACCAAATGACTCTGAAATTCTCAACTAGATCAACGAAGTGCTGGATCTTGATCCTGGTTACCTGTATCTGCATCATAAAATGATGCAAGCCAAATGGCATCAGTACATTGAATGTACACGCATGCGAGGGGAATTCTAAACAAAACATAAACTTGATTGGAATCTGAAAGAAATACTTACTTTACTCAACTCATGGATACTAAACTCAATGGAGAAATAAAACAATAATAAAGATGCAGATTATAATAATCATTTAAAACCATAGATAACATCTGGAAGTATTGAGAAATACAATAATATCTCAGTTGTATATTAGAATACATAAATAAACTCTATTTGAGAGATTATCTATCTGAAAACCATCACTATGAGCTATGTGATGATACAACTTCTCGCCCAAGCTTCTAGAATTATCCTATAACTTGCCGGGATATGAAATGCCTCAACTAAGTAGAACCACTAAGCTATGCTTAAAAGCATTAAGGAATAATCTAAAAAGTATGATCCTTGCTACCCACGTTGGCTACATGGTTTATGGAGACTTGAGTTATTATGAACTCATCACCATACCGGTGCTCAATACTACTCCCAAAATATACTCAGCTCATATGTTTAAAAACATAACTCTTTCTCTGTGGTTTGAGATTATTACTGAAAACTAGCTCAAAATCTCTCTTGGAAATCAGTGTTTTATCTCTTGTTTAAATATGAAAACATTTACTCTTTGGAAATACTTAGTTCCCATATAATCTTTTAAAGAAAATAAAATTCGCTCTTACTCTTACTCAACTCAATGCTCAAGTCTTAAAGCAAGTTTAAAACACTTGTAAAAGCCTCTAAGAACTTTCTAGACTTGGCTCTTAACTTTCCTTGAATTTGAATTTATGGATTCAAGGTTATGATTCGTGTTATGGATGATTTCTAGATGTTTAGATGTCATTTAGAGTAGTTACAATCAATAAGAAGTGTTAGTACACTTTAGAAGGACTCAGATGGGATAAACGACGAAAAATAGGTGGGGGCAGACGTCTCGGGCGCATAGTTGTCGCAGGGTGCTAGCCCCTAAAGTTCAGAGACCCATTTCTGGCACACTGCTGGTGTGCCGCCCGAGACCTTCTGCCCCGTAGTCCCAGACCTACTCGTGCATAGGGGGCGCATTGCCCCAGACCTCCCAGGTAACCCTGACGAATTTTTCAACTCATTTTCTAATCTTAATTCGACTAAATTTGATTTTTTTTCTCAATTTTACTTTAGATTAGGTTACCCAATACATGTACCTAAGAAAATAACTAAAAAAAACTCTTAAAATCGAAAAGACTATCTCAAGAAACTCATCAATCCCATCAAAATTCAAGAATGAGGGCAATTTCAAGAAGACAACTCAAGAACATCAAATCTTCAACTTTTTAGGACGAAAATATGCTAAAATTACCATGATTGGCGCATGGGTGAACAAACCCAATGCTATGTGAACTCATATACCTCTTAGGGATCAACGTTTGGTGAAATCCGCAATGAAACCTTCAGGAACTTGACGAAATCTTCAACTTTTCTCCTCATTTCTCCTCTTGAGTTCTTTCTCTAAAAACACTAACATGAAATTTGAGTGACTAAACTGATCCAATTCAGTTAAGACCCCTAATTAATTTCTAAAAACAAAACAACTTAATTAGGTAAGGAAAGACAAAAATAACCCTCTTAAATCTTGGTAACTTTCCTTAAACGGACAATCCAACTTCAAATGAGCATATATCCCTCATACGATTTCAAAAATTAGCAAACTCAATGGCATTGGAAAGAGGACTCCAGGACCTTTCATTTGATAACTTATTTGCCACCTAACTCCTCCCGTACTGAAAGTTATTATCGTTTGAAGTTGACCCAAAACTCATACATAACATAACTTTGCCAAATTTCAGATTTTCATTCTTTCCAAAAAAAAGGTTTTTTTTAATTCTAGCTCTTTCAAAAAGTGGGGTGTTACATCATACTGACATAATTCCTATCCAACGACGTTTACCAAGAATGTTGACCAAAGTCAAACCTTGATTGAAGCTTCAAAGTTAAAACCCTAATGTCCCATACTCGCAACAAAATCACTGAGCTCGGACCAAACATGCCCTAGCCTTAAATGACCCTTCTATAGCGGATTAAACCCACAGAATTACATTACGAGGTAATCTTCTCGAAATTCTTACCAAAGTAAATTATTCAAGTAGTAAAGGCTCCAACACATGGAACTTGCTCCAAATTCAAACGATCGACCTGACGACTGAACTATCAGTCCAAGCAAGCCATAAATTACTTAGGGCCGCTACGAGAAAACTATTAATGTTGAAAAGATAAAAAGTTCAGAAAAATGACCTTAAGGGTCATTACAACATCCACTACCGAAAGGTACTTGTCCCTTATGCTTTTCTTTACCTTACCAATACCCTCTGAGGTCGAGCGATGCAAACCCAAAGTCAAGTAGATAGGAAATTCATAAATTGACTTCATCAGTCCAAAAGATAAAATAGAAACTCAAACTCCTTCCTTTTGGTAATGACTACCTTCCAACAAGACCAAGACAAATTGAACGCAAGAAACCTGTCGTAGATGAACCAATACCACAAATAAAAAAATATGAGGTGACCAACAAACAAGAGAAGATTTTACTTAGCTCTTAAGTATAACTTTTTCCTTGCTACTTTAAACCTGTAAAACGTTTTCCTTCCTACTACAAACCCAACACATGATATTCATCACATATATCCTACCGGTCTTGGACCATGATATACCATGAGTTTACGGTATATTTGATGCATTTCACTTGGGGTTTTGTGAATGACTTGGGCTGTATTGCTATTTGATGTAATGGTTTTATGTAATATTTCTAGGAAATTTGTTCGATTGCGGTTGAGAGAGAAAAAACTGAAGTGGCAGAAGTAGTTGTCAATGGAGCCAAACCACAGGCAGTAGTTCCATTGATGAGCCGTAGGTGAAGGATCGTGGACGTGAGTTCAAGTAAGTTTGATGAAGTGTGGAACCACAGAGGCCAATGATACCCTATAGAGTGAATGACGAACCATCATGCATGACCGTCATTTTTTATCAGAAAGTTGATTCCAGTACTTGAACTACGGAGGGACAGGACGGACCGTAGTCCAATCCATGGACCGTAGGTGGGACCGTCATTTGAGGGTCCTAAAATATTTTCTAAGCGCTGAACCACAGAGGCGAACCACAGACTGTAGGCTGATCCACAGTCCGTAGGTCGCGTCGTCGATCGAAAACCGTATCTGACCTAGTTTTTCTTATTTTGTTTTCCTAGTTGGTTTAGTATTTAAAGACTACAAATATTAGGTGTTATGTTCGTTTTTTGGAGTTAGACCCTATTGTAGACTTTATTTTTGTCTTCTGAAATAATTTTGCAAACTTTTAGAAATTTAATTTCGAAAATTTGTTTTATGCAATTTGCTCTTTGAATTTCAATTCAATTTTTCAGTTTTCATCTATTCTAATTGTAAGTTCATGATTTCTTTTAGTAACGCTAATATGAATTGTGAAATCTCAAGAATGTGTAGTTAAATCCAAAACTAGAGTTGTGGTAACCATGAGCAATTAACAACGTATGACTAATAACTAAGTAATTCTTGAATAAGAGTTTATGCATGTATTGTTAATCTTTTTATTTAAAAGTCTTTCTAGCAGTTCGCAAAGTTAAAACTCGCCTCGTTCCAACTTGCTTTACCAAGGAGGTAATTAATGAGAAATGGATTAAACAACAGAGATAGTTAAGGATTTGCTGCTATCTAATAGTCTGACCTTGATCGGTTGAAGTCAAGGTGAATACCCAACTCAATTTACATGAAGACTAATTCAGGGTAAATGTAAGGGTTAGTAAATCATACACCCGTAGACGTACCAAGTTGCGAGGTGAAAATTCCTACTTGGATTACCAATCACTTAGGGATACCTAACTTATCAGCCTTGCATGTAAAGCAGTAGAATATAATTACTATTATTAGGAATACTGCGTTAAGAGCTTGTGGGGAACACATAAACCCTACTTTCCATCTCGTATTGATATCTTAAATTGTGAATTCTGTATACTTGTTACTTATTAATTCAAACCAACAATCTGTTATTTTTTGTAACACCTCGAAAACCAGGCCTAGAAAAAAATTGCAGAAATTACATAGACCAGTGAACCATGGCGGGTTCACAGATCGTGATAGGGTCCACAGACTGTGATAGGGTCCACAGTCAATTGACTGCCCGTTATCCTGACTTGGACTTCACCACGTCCAGACATCAGACCAAGGGCACCTTCATGGGCTGTAGTCTTGACAATAGACCGTGGTGGCGTCCGTGAAGAGTTGGGTAGTAGCTCCCCAACCTAGCCCTCAGACACCTCTCGCCCAAGTAAGGACCACGGGGACCTTCACTATCTGTGGTCCTGAAGACGGGTCGTGGAGGCGTCCGTGGAGCTTCACCAGTAGGCGCCTAGAACTGATCCACCAGACCTCAACCCAAGTGAAGACCACGAGGACCTTCACGATCTGTGGTCCCTAACACAGGCCATGGTAAGGCTTATGAGACAGACCCTCATCTCAGTAGTCACCAAGTGATGACCACGAACCACTTCACGGTCCATGGTCCCTTTCACAGTCCACGAAGGTGGACGTGGTCAGCCTCGTCTATAACTTAAGTCAGGGGTTTCAGGTCCTCACCAGTCAGATCACGCTTAGTTCGGTTCCTGATTTCTAGTTCAGCAGTATCAATGGCGAGTCCTCATTCTTCGAGGACAATAGTCATGTTATCATTTTATTATTTTAGTCTTTTAGTTTAAGTTTTGCTAGACTTAGTTCGGGCCTGTCCGAGCATTTCTAGTCAGTTTATAGGCTTATTTCTGACATAGTTAGATTCAGCTTAGTATTTGAGTTTGATGTTTCATTTGTATTAAACTCTCAGATTTGGTATTCAGTTTTAGTATATGGTTATCCCCCATTATTTTAGATTTATTTATGATTACCTTCCTCATCAGTTTATTTCTCAGTTTATCTTTAGTATGCTCATGATTATGCCAGCAGGGTTAGCTTGGGGTCACTTATGGTCCTAGGTCCCGTGTCCGTGTCTCAAGGGTAGCTCGGGGTGTGACAAACTTGGTGTCAGAGCACTAGGTTTAAGAGTCCTAGGATGTCTGAAAAGCCTCACTAAGTATACTCATTTTTATGGGTGTGAAGTGCACCACATCTAATGAGAAGGAGGCTACAAAGTGTTTAGGAAAAATCTTCATTTTCTTGTTACTCTTATCGTGCGTAAGGTATGATCTAATTCCATTCTAACTCAACGTTCTATATTTCAGTGATCATGCCTCCTTGTAGAGCTAACGCCAGGAATGCAAATGCAGGAATGGAAACGTAGGTCCTCCAGTCCCAGATCAAGAAGTTTCGAACTCAAAATTCAAGAACGTCATTCAGATGTTGACTTAGAGTATAGCCAACCAGAATAATCAGTGGACTCCACCGGTAAATGCCAATGTTGGGTCAGCTACAGCCAAAGTGCGAGATTTTGTTAGGATGAACCCGCCAGAGTTCTTAGGATCGCAGATTGGAGAAGATCCCCAAAGCTTCATTGATGAGGTCAAGAAGATCTTTGAAGTGATGCAGGTAACTGGAATGATCGGGTTGAGTTAGAATCTTACTAACTTAAGGATGTAGCTCATATCTGGTATACTCAATGGAAGGAGAATAGGGGTACAAATGCAGCTCTTATCTTTTGGGAGTGCTTTAGTGAGACCTCTCTGGACAGGATTTTCCCAAGATAGCTAAGAGAGGCAAAAGCCCAGTAATTTATGTACCTAAAGCAAGGTAGGAAGACAGTCCAAGAGTATGGGCTCAAGTTTACCCACCTCTCCAGGTATGCTCCTCACATGGTGGCTGATTCCAGAGCCCAAATGAACAAGTTTCTTTATGGAGTGTCAGACTTGGTGAAAATAGAATGTAGGAATGCTATGTTGCTGGTAGATATGAGCCTCTCTAGGCTTATGACTCATGCTCAGCAAGTTGAGGGTGATAAGCCTAAGGAGCAGGCCAAGGAGAACAAGAAGGCTAGGACTGGAAAGTATGAGTATTCTCAATAGAAATCGGGTGGTGGAAATCGCTCGTAGGGTTAGCATAAATTTTCAACTTGAGCACCTTCATCAGCTAGTGTTCCATCCTCCAGGTTCCGTAATGATCAGAAAGGTAGGGCATCAGGCTCTAAGTCTTAGGGGAGTGTTATAGGTACCAAAACCTACCCAACTTTCCCTAAGTGTGGTAAGAACCATCCGGGAGAGTGCCTTGCTGGAAAGGAATGATGCTTTGGGTGTGGTCAGTCTGGTCACATGTTAAGGGATTGTCCTTCTAAACAAGGTCAAGGAGGCAATGATAATCGAGCCCAGTCTACAACTTCAGCAGCACCAGGAGGTCGCCCTACTCAGCAGGGTTACTCTTCTGGTACAGGTGGCGATCAGTGCCAGAATAGGCTCTATGCTCTTCAGGCTCGCCAGGATCAAGAAGATTCTCCTGATGTAGTCACTGGTACGTTACAAGTCTTTGATCTCGATGCTCATGCTTTGTTAGATCCAGGCACTACTATTTCCTTTGTTACTCTTTACATAGCAGTTAAGTTTGATGTTACTCTAGAAACTCTTTCAGAACCTTTCTCAGTCTTTACTCCAGTCGGTGACTTAGTTATAGCTACACGGGTATACATGAATTGCCATGTCACAGTCTCTTAAAAATTCACCTCAGTAGATCTAGTAGAGTTATAAATTGTAGACTTCGATGTCATCCTAGGCATGGACTGGTTACATTCTTGTTATGCCTCAGTCAATTGTAGAACTAGGATTGTTCTTTTCCAGGAACCAATCTTAGAATGGAATGGTAGTAGCTTAGAGCCTATGGGTCGATTCATTTCTTACCTTAAGGCAAGAAAGATGTTCTCTAAGGGTTATCTCTATCATCTAGTTCGGGTTAAGGATTCAAATTCCGAAACCCCAACTCTTGAGTCAGTTCCACTGGTTAATGAGTTTCCAGAAGTGTTTCCAGAAGATATTCCCGGAGTTCCTCCCGATAAGGAAATCAACTTTGGAATTGATCTCCTTCCAGATTCCCAGCCTATCTCTATTCCTCCTTACAGGATGGCTCCAGCTGAGCTTAACGTATTAAAAGAGCAGATGAAAGACCTTCTAGAGAAGGGCTTCATCAGACCTAGTATTTCACCATGGGGTGCACCAGTGTTGTTCGTAAAGAAGAAAGATGGTTCTCTCATAATGTGCACTGACTATATATAGTTGAACAAGGTCACAATCAAGAATAAGTATCCCATCCCCAGGATTGATGACTTGTTTGACCAATTCCAGGGTGCTAGTCATTTCTCAAAGATAGACCTCAGATCGGGTTATCATCAGCTCAAAGTCAGAGATAGTGTCATTCCAAAGACAACCTTCATGACTCAGTATGGTCATTATGAATTTGTAGTTATGCCATTTGGACTAACCAATGCTCCTACAGCTTTCATGGATTTGATGAACAGAGTATTCAAGCAGTACTTGGACTTGTTCGTTATCATCTTTATTGATGATATCCTTGGTTACTCTACGAATGAGGAAGAACATGTGAGTCATTTGAGGGTTGTTCTGCAAACTCTCAAAGATCGCTAGTTATTCGCCAAATTTAACAAGTGCGAGTTTTGGCTGCAGTCAGTTCCTTTCCTTGGGCATATAGTGTCTAGTGAAGGAATTCAGGTAGATTCCCAGAAGATAGAGGCAGTGAAACAATGGCCCGGACCTACCTCTTCTACATATATCAGTAGTTTCTTGGGTCTAGCGGGTTATTATAGAAGGTTCGTAGAAGGATTTTCATCCATAGCCTCACCATTGACTAGGTTGACTCAGAAGATAGTCAAGTTTTATTGGTCAGATGACTGTGAGAAAAGCTTCGCAGAATTGAAAACTAGGTTTACTACAGCTCCTGTTTTGACTCTACCATAGGGTTAAGATGGCTATGTGATTTATTATGATGTATCCAGAGTCGGCCTAGGTTGTGTGTCAGCGAGGTAAGGTTATAGCTTATGCTGCCAAACAACTTAAGGTGCATGAGAAGAATTATCCGACTCATGACCTCGAGTTTGCGGAGGTGGTGTTTGCACTTAAGATTTGGAGATACTACTTGTATGGTGTTCATGTAGTTGTGTTCACAGACCATAAGAGCCTATAATAAGTATCCACCCAGAAAGAGTTGAATCTTCGCTAGAGAAGATGGCTTGAGTTCCTCAAAGATTATGATATAAGAGTGCATTACCATCCGGGTAAGGCAAATGTAGTAGCAGATGCTCTTTGCAGATTATCCATAGGTAGTGTAGCACATGTTGAGGAAGTGAGAAAGGAGCTAGTAAAAGATGTTCACAAACTTTCTCGCCTAGGAGTTCGTCTTATGAGAATATCAGAAGGTAGTGTAACAGTTCAGAATGGGGCAGAATATTCATTTGTAGTGGAGGTTAAAGAAAAGCAAGACATTGATTCGATATTACTTGAACTCAAGGGTGTAGTCCACCAACATAGAGTTGAGGTTTTCTCCCAAGGGGGAGATGGTGTGTTTCACTACCAGGGTCGATTATGTGTTCCTAATGTGGGTGAGTTGAGACATCACATTCTTGTAGAAGCCCATAACTCCAGATATTCTATTTATCCAGGTGCCTCTAAGATGTACCGCGATCTACGGGAAGTCTATTGGTGGAATGGTATGAAAAGAGATATAGTAGATTTTGTGGCTATGTGCCCTAATTGCCAACAAGTCAAGGTAGAACATTAGAAACCAGGAGGTATGACTCAAGAGATTTACATTCCTACTTGGAAATGGGAAGTGATCTACATGGACTTCATCACAAGTTTACCTCTTACTCGCAGACAACATGACTGCATTTGGGTGATAGGTTACAGAGTTACTAAGTCTTCTCGCTTTAGAGGACATGTTGAGAGCTTGTGTGATCGATTTCAAGGGTAGTTGGGATGATCGCCTTCCTCTTATTGAGTTCGCTTACAACAATAGTTACTATTCCAGCATTCACATGGCCCCTTATGAGGAATTGTATGGGTGTAGATGCAGATCTCCTGTTGGTTGGTTCGAAGTAGGTAAAGCAGCCTTGATACAACCAGATTCAGTCCTTGATGCTATGGAGAAAGTGCAACTCAGTCGAGATAGACTTAAGACAGCCCAGAGTCGCCAAAAGTCTTATGCATATATAAGTACAAGGGAACTAGAGTTCCAAGTTGATGATTGTGTTTTCCTGAAACTGTCACCTATGAATGGGGTGATGAGATTTGGCAAGAAAGAGAAGCTCAGTCCCAGATATATAGGCCCTTATTGGATCTTGAAAAGGATTGGTAAAATGTCTTATGAGTTAGAGTTGCCAGTAGATTTAGCAGCAATGCATCCAGTCTTTCACATTTCACTATTGAAAATGTGTGTGGGTGATCCAGCTTCTGTAGTGCCATTAGAAAGTGTGGCTGTGAAAGATAGCCTTTCTTATGAGGATGTACCAGTTGAGATTCTTGATCGTCAGGTTAAAAGGTTGAGAAACAACAAATTCGCTTTAGTCAAGGTTTGGTGGAGGAGTCAGTCTGTAGAGGGAGCTACTTGGGAAGCAGAAGCAGCCATGAAGTCCAAGTATCCTCACCTCTTTCCTTCCGATTCCACTCCATCTTGAGGTAATAGTTCCTCTTCAATTTTTCAGTCATTCATGCGTGAAATCAGTCTTAGTATCATGCTCCTTCAGTTTGTACTTGCATTTTCAGCATATTTGCATGTTCTTGGAACTAAGTTCAGTCAGAAATCAGTCTTCAGTGTTTAATGGTAGGGTTGTATTTTTCCTCCATCTCATCTAGTTTAGCCTTCATTCGAGGATGAATTTTCCCAAGGGGGAGATATTGTAACACCTTGAAAACTAGGCCTACAAAAAAATTGCAGAAATTACTTGAATCAGTGGGATCCTCTCGGACACCCACTTGGGAACGAAGACTAGCATACGCCTTAACCCACTCACTCTGTCGAGCTGAGTGTGTGGACATGGGACTAGGGTTCACTATCTCGAGCTGAACCTCATATCGACCCACTTGCACTGGCTATCAATTTAGTAGGTCTAGTTTTACGATCTCTCTCTCGAGCAAACCGAAAACACATAAATAAACTTGTATATGCAACTACAATATCATTAAATTCATCCACAACTACTAAACAAAATCACAGTTAAACTACGATTAAACTATCAGCAAGCAAGACCCAACAATTGTCTTAACCCATATTTGCTAAATGACACCCCAATAATTGGGTTTTCTAGCAACACATGTATAAAGGATAGAAATTTATACCAATATGAGTTTGCATTCAAATGGGTATGAAGATTTAAGTCTTAAAACAAGCAAAGAGTGAAGAATCCAAGAGACCCAAACCCAAATTCTTGGAGATGAAACCCTTTGAACCTTCAAGTTCTTCAAAACCCTCTCCAAACATAGAGAAAAAATAAAAAGTACTATTCTATATGAAAATTATAATAATTATTCCAAACTAAAAATCTGATACTAAGCTATAACTCTCAACGAGTATTTATAGTTTTCAAAAATCAGTGCTGCAGTGGATCATTTGGCGACATTAGTCGGAACCGCTGATCAACTCGGCGATTATCCCTTTCATATAGTTCATCTCCGTCTTGCGTTAGCCTTCAACATCATTGTGTTTTGGATCATTGGTCAACGTAGTACTGCTTTGCGGAACTACTTGGTGACACGCCGATATTCCTTTTCACCACCGATTTGATCATTTCCTTCAAGGCTTAGTGATGAGTCCACAAATTGGACTCATGTAGGGCTATATTTTAATAGAAATTGTGTCCTCAAATTCTTATTTTATCTCAATATCTGATAAAAACACTTAAGTTTCAAGTATTTGAAGTTTGAAGGAAAGCATGGACATTACGTCGCAAAAAAGGAACGAAAAGGCTGAAAAGAATGAAGAAATGAAGGCCTGAGGATCGCCGAGTCCGCTTGGCAAGTTGCTAAAGGGTCTTACTTCACCTTTTGTTCCATTGTGCTGAGCCATGACGGAAAGGATCAAGTCGGCGAAAAAAGGGAGCAGTAGGCGCATTGCTGAGGAATTCCGCGAAGAAGTACCATGTTGCCCAATGATCCAGAGCACGACAATGCTGAAGGACGGTGCAAGACGGCGATGAACTACACCAAAGGGTGAATCGTCGAGTTGATCGACGATCGACTGATGTCGCCGAATGATCCGCTGCAACACAGATTTTTGAAAACTATAAATACTCGTTCAGAGTTGTAGCTTAGTATCTAATCTTTAGAGTCGAACAATTATTATAATTTTCATATAGAATAGTACTTTTTGATACTTTTGCTCTGAGTTTGAAAGGGTTTCGAAAACATGAAGAAGAAGAGGGTTTCATCTCCAAGGATTTGGACTTGGCTCTCTTGGATTCTTCATTCTTGGCCTGTAACAAGACTTAAATCTTCATACCCATTTTGAATGCAAGCTCATTTAGGTATAAATTTATATCTCTTGATGAGTGGCTAAAAACCCTAATTCTTGGGGTATGATTTTTTGAATATGGGTTAGATTAGTTGTTTGGTCTTGCTTGTTGATAGTCTATTCATAGTTTAAATGTGATCTCATTTAGTGGTTGTAGATGAATTTAATGAGATTGTAGTTGCAAATATAGTCTCATATATGTGTTTTCGGCTTGCTCGAGAGAGAGGTTGTAAAAGTAAGAACACTAAATTGATGGTCAGTGCGAGTGGGTCGACAGTAGGTTTAGCTCGAGAGAGTGAACCCTAGTCCCATGTCCACCCACTCAGCTCGAGAGAGTGAGTGGGTTAAGGTGGAGACTATTCTTCATGCGAAAAGTGGGTGTCCGAGAACACCCCCTTGAAACGGGGTAAGTTTCTCAAGAGAGAGCTTATCCCCTTTAAAGTCTAGCCTAGTCACAAATATTCAATGAATTTACTTTTAAAAACATGTACCCTATGATTTAGTCTATCCCGTACTCCTACCACATCCCAAGAATCCCCTCTCATTACTTAGAAATCCTTGTTTATTTTGTTGTTTTTAATTACTAGTGACAAAACCCCCTTAGTTAATTGACACTCTTGTGTCCCCCTTTAATTTACAATGTTTTTAATCGTTAATGTCTTTAGGTACGACTAGTTAGAACTAGATTTTATTTTTCTATTAATTCTCAAAACCACTCTCTTGGGAACGATCCCAGCCCTTGGTTGGGTTATTATACTATTGCACGATCGTAGACACTTGCAGCAGAAGTTGTGTCCTTGATTACGAAAATATCAAAATGGCGCCGCTGCCGGGGAGTGGTGTTATTTGAGAATTCTTAGATTAGTAGAATTTTTGTTCTTATTATTTGTAGTCTACTTACCTAATTTTTTGTTTTGTTTTGTTTGCTATGTGAATATTTCAGAAAGCATGAGTGTTAATGGTAGCAACGGTAGCCAGGTAGGACACCAAGATGACATCGAAAATCTCAACGATGTCCAAGAGCCCCACATCAATGTCCCATATATTATGGGAGGTGTTGGAGCCATCCGTTTACCCCAAATCGAGAGAAACGCAGTGTTCCACATAACGAGCACCATGTTGCAACTCTTGCAACTAAATGGACTTTTCAGCGGACTGGCTCATGAGGATCCTCACGAGCATCTTCAAAAATTTGTAGATGTGTGCGGACCATTCTCGTTCAAAAACATCTCTCAGAAGTCAATCCGATTGAGGCTATTCCATTTCTCATTGATGGGGGAGGCGTGCAAGTGGTTAACCGAGCTACCACGTGACTCCATCACTTCTTGAGCGGAGTTAGTAACCACATTTTAAGTGCGATTTTTCCCTCACTCGAAGATGATGTCACTGCGTGATAGCATTCAGAGCTTTAAATGTCTAGAAGGAGAGCCTCTGCACAAAACATGGCTAAGGTTCAAAGGTTGGTAGTGCAATGACCAACCCACAGTTTTCCGGACAACGTGCTACTTCAATACTTTTACCTAAGTTTGGATTCGGTGAACAAAGGTGTCGCTGACCAACTCTCGCCTGGAGGCTTAATGTAGCAGCCATATGCAGTAGCAGCCCAACTTTTAGATGGTATGACAACCATCAACAGAGCGTGGTACACTCGCGAGGATCAAGTATCCCCTCTCACATTCAAGTTATCTAAGGAGCAGATTGAAAAAGATAATGAGAGAGACCAAAACATGGACAAAATCATGACACAACTTGACATTCTATCAAAAAATATCGTGGGGACTATTGCCCGTAGAGTTAACGTTGTGGGGGTCGGGTGTGCAAATCCTGAAGAGATGAAATTTGAGGTCCTATATAACTAGGAGGTAAATTTTCTAGCAAAACAAGGCGGGGGCTATTGTTCAAACTACCTAAGGCAGGGTGGTAACCAAGACTGGGCTAGAGACGAAGGCTGGAAGGATAGAGATCATGAATGGAGGGACCGAAATCCAAACTGGAAAAAATGGAGAGAAGGATAGATATGTGCCTCCCCATGAGCGTAAGAAGCTCAAGGATTCGGAAGATGGTAGGTCTGAGGATATGCTCTCGTGTATCCTGAATAAAATTGAAGGGTCAGACAAAATGGTGAAAGGTATGAAAGAAAATGTTTCTACCCTAAGCTAGACTGTCACCTCCTATTCTGTTTCAATCAAGCAGTTGGAGACCCAGATGAGTCATATCTCGTCTCACCTCAATCCGAGACAACAAGGGGATTTGCCTAGCGATACTATGGCCAACCCCAAGAGTGAGGTTTGAAAGTGGACTTGCATCGTGCCACGAGGTTGACTAAGGTGTTGTTTGGGAGGCAACCCAAAACCATTTATTGCTTTCTTTTGCTTTGATAAAATAATGGTGTGTTGATTGTGCAGATGAAAGTATGGAGAGTGAACCAAAATTGCAGATTAGCGAGCAACAGGTCCAATCAGTGAATCGCCGAACAGTTTGGCGAATAAGAACTAGACCGCCGTTAGACTCAAGACCATCTTGCATTGGAGTCTGTAAAACTCGGCAAGCACAGGAAATTATTATCGAACTACCGACCGTGTCGGCTATCCCGACAAAGACCACCATTTGGACTCCCACAAAATATGGAGGTTCTGTAAACTTCGGCGAGGTAAATTACTACTTGGCATTACGTCGAATAGCTCGGCGATCGGGACTAATGTTGCCGAATGGGCGAAAACTGGACGGTTTTGCAAGTCAAAGGTTTAAAAGTTTCAAATTCATCACTTTCCCTCTCTTTTTGTCTTCCCAAACTCACACCTGCATGCTAGCTCCTATGTTTTTGCACCTCTAGAGTATTTTTAGTGTTGAATTGTGATACGAGTCGGATTATAGTTTGTCCTAGCATCTCAACACCCATTTGATCATCACAAAAGGTTAGTATCCCGAACTCCATAACTATCTTGTCAAAATTGTACTCATTTGCAAATGTGTGATCTTGTCAAAATTTCCTGAACCTCCCTTATTTTGTTTAACTTTTTATGTGTCGATTTTTCTTCGATGACCCCGTCTTTAGTGCCTAAACTGTGAAATCTTATTCTCCAATGCATCGAGTGGAGTTAATGAGTGATGGGTGGTAATAGTATGTTATGGGTCCTAGTTGAATTTGTGCTTTTTGTGCTTAAATTGCAATTTTGAGAAGTTGGGTTAAAAGTAGGCACGTTGGGTTATTTGGTGAGCTGTGACTAGCTCGCCGAACTATTCTGCGGTTCACCTACTTACACTATCTCACCCTTATTATCATGTTTTATATGTTGTGGTGTCTATAACTTTCGGTGAGAAGTATGAGGATGCCAAGAGCACTCGGCGACTCGCCGAAAGTCTTCTTATTCGCCCTTTGTCTGCACCCCTAATTCCTTCTGCGCTATGACCTTCGGCGGATTGTCTGTGGCTCGCCGAATGTATTCAGTGACACGCCGAATGGACTATCTAGTCTTTCTGCAGTTGTAAGTCTTTGTTATGGTTGTCAAATCTGTTCTAACGTTATATCAAGACTTTGCAGACATGGCCAAACCAAAAGTTGCAGGAAGAAACACGCCACCCAGATACATAAGAGCACAACAGTTCAGAAGAATTGAAAAGAGCAACAATAAGATAACCAGCTCGGGGAGGAGGATGCCCATCGACCCTAATATCCCTTCGTGGGCTCGAGGATTCAGCAATGTGATATACGACTTTGTGGCAGCTCACGAGTTGGACAATATGATCGAGGCTAATATCGCTGCAGAAGCTGAAGCAGAGCGAAAAGAAAAAGAGAAGAAGAAGCAGAATGACAACACTCCAGGCACTGATGCCCAGGCAGATGGAGCGACTGCTTAGTCAGGATCCCTTCTTTACCTCCCTCTCTTTCTTCCTTTAATTTACATTCTGAATATTTTGTTATATGCATTTGAGGACAAATGATTTTGTTTATAGTGGGGTGAGGCCCACACCTTTTGTGTGCTACTTTTGTTTAGGTTTCGTGTATATATTTGGGCTGTTGTGTTTAAAACTGTGGTAATACTGCTTTTCTGTGGATGTTTGAGCTTATGCCTCCTTTTGTTTACAATTGCAAAATGATTTTGATCCGTCTGGAATTTTTTTGCCACCTCTCCTGTGTTGAATGTGACTGTTCTTTTGCAGAATTTAAGTCTCAGTTCTGATCAATACCGATGACTTGAATAGTTCTCTCAATCGAACGAACATGAATGCGCGGCTACGATGAGGCCAAATTAAGGTGCATAGACAATATGTGAACTCTTTGCATCTCGTTGTGACTAGCCCGTTAGCAAATTAAGTCTCTTGTGATGATCATTGCACACTAGAGAAAGTGTGGAGTATTGTTTGACTATAGTGTCAATGCCTAGTGTGATGAGCTTACTTTGAACCATGCATGATAGATCCTAGAATTTTCCCCGTTGGTCCGGCCAACTAAGTGATGCTATCTCTTGATATGATCTTAGGCAACTTTTAAGAGTGTGAAATAATTTGTCATATACCTCTTTTGTGACCTACCTTGTGAGTGTGTGAACCACTTTTGAACACCCCTTGAGCCTTACCTTTTGTGGAAGAAACATCATGAAAACTAGAACTTTCTTTATCCATCACCCATAATCCTCATAAAATTGTGGTTAGTTGAATAGCCAACTTAGGCCAAAAGCTAAGTTGGGGGTGTGGTGAAAAGAAAGGGGAAGTAAAGAAGTGCAAGGAAAGTCTCCTATTACCCATGGTTTTAAGAAAAATGGAACCCCTCCATATAAAAAAAAAAGAGAAAGAAAACGAAAAAGAATGTAAAAGAAAGTTGCAGAATAAAGTGCAAAAGAGATGGGGTTCCCAAACAATCCATGAAAAGTGAATAATAGGATGACTTATGAGCACTAAAGAGAATGATGAAGGAAAAGGAAGGGAGGTGTTGTGGACACCACATTTCATGAGGATAAAAGTCACTGAGCCTAACTGGCCATACCTTTGCACTCAGCCCCATTACAAGCCTTGAAAAGACCTTTTTGATCTTGAGTGAGCTGAAACAAAAGTTGATTGGAAAATACGGGAAAACTTATGGGTGAAAGCATGCATTGTGTTCTTCCTTGTGAGAGTAAGCGTTGCATCTGATTCCGAAGATTTAAACTGTGAACCATTGTGTGATTATGGAATCATTCTTTTTGTGAGGGAATTCAAACACTTTAGTTGAGCTTGAACTTGCATTTGAAGCAAGTATTGTGAGCATGAGGTTCTCTGATATTGGTGAGTCACAACTTGAATCTTTGAGTGCACCTTTGATCTTTTCATAAGTAAATTGAGTCTTGTTGTGTGCATTCATGATTGAGTCTTTTGTAGCACTGTTTGAGACACCCTTTTTGAATGACTGAACTTGAGTTTGCTTGAGGACAAGCAAAAGTTTAAGTTGGGGGTGTTGATGAGTCCACAAATTGGACTAATTTAGGGCTATATTTTAATAGAAATTGTTTCCTCAAATGGTTATTTTATCTCAATATCTAATAAAAACACTTAAGTTTCAGGTATTTGAAGTTTAAAGGAAAGCATGCACACTACGTCGTAAAAAATGAACGAAAAGGTTGAAAAGAACGAAGAAATAAAGGCCTGAAGATCGCCGAGCCCACTCGGCGAGTCGCCGAAGGGTCCTACTTCGCCCTTTGTTCCAGTGTGCTGAGCCCTGAAGGAAAGGATCAAGTCGGCGGAAAAAGGGAGCAGTCGGTGCATCGCCGAGAAGTTTCGCGAAGCAGTACCATGTCGCCCACTGACCCAGAGCACGAAGATGTTAAAGGACGATGCAAGGCGGCGATGAACTACACCAAAGGGTGAATCACCGAGTTGATCTGCGATTCCAACTAATGTCGCCGAATGATCCGCTGAAGCATATATTTTTAGAAAGTATAAATATTCGTTGAGAGTTGTAGCTTAGCATCAGATTTTTAGAGTCGAACAATTATTATAATTTTCATATAGAATAGTACTTTTTTATACTTTTGCTATGAGTTTGAGAGGGTTTTGAAAACTTGAAGAAGAAGAGGGTTACATCCCAAGGATTTAGACTTGGGTCTCTTGGATTCTTCATTCTTGGTCTGTAACTAGACTTAAATCTTCATTCCCATTTGAATGCAAACTCATTTAGGTATAAATTTCTATCTCTTGATGTGTGGCTAAAACCCCCAATTCTTAGGGTGTGATTTTGTGAATATGGGTTAGATTAGTCGTTGGCTCGTGCTTGCTGATAGTCTAGTCATACTTTAAATATGATTTCATTTAGTGGTTGTGGATGAACTTAATGAGATTGTAGTTGCAAATATATTCTTATATATGTGTTTCCGACTTGCTCCAGAGAGAGGTCGTAAAACTAAGACCACTAAATTGATGGCAAATGTGAGTGGGACGACATGAGGTTCAGCTCGAGAGAGTGAAACCTAGTCCCATGTCCACACACTCAGCTCGAAAGAGTGAGTGGGTTAAGGAGGAGGCTACTCTTCATGCGGCAAATAGGTGTCCGAGAGGAACCCGCTTGAAACGGAGTAAGTTGCTTGAGAGAGAGTTTATTCCCTTTAAAGTCTAGCCTAGTCACAAATACAAAATGAATTTACTATCAAAAGCATGAACCCTATGATTTAGTCTATACCGTACTCCTATCACATCCCAAGAATACCCTCTCATTACTTTGAAATCCTTGTTTATTTTGTTATTTTTAATTACTAGTGACAAAACCCCCTTAGTTAATTGACACTCTTGTGTCCCCCTTTAATTTACAATATTTTTAATCGTTAACGTCTTTAGCTACGACTAGTTAGAACTAGATTTTATTTTTCTATTAATTCTGAAAACCACTCTCTTGGGAACGATCCCAACCCTTGGTTGGGTTTTTATACTATTGCACAATCGCAGACACTTGCATCGGAAGTTGCGTCCTTGATTACGCGAATAATTTCTTGAGATAGCCAAGTTTAGAAACTCCGATTTGAATGTCTTGAGTCAAACGACAGATTAGGTCAAACTCACCGACATCCTCGGCGATTCACCGACTAGGCTTGTTGCTCGCCACACTGTACTTTTTCAAACACCTTCCACAGTTCAACCTGTACAAACAACACACCATTATTTTGCCAGAACATAAATAAAAGCAACTAATACCTTGGGTTTCCTCCCAAGCAGCGCCTTGGTTAACGTCGTGGAACGACGCAAGTCAGCACTCAAACTCCATTTTTGTGGTTAGCCATAGTATCAATAGGCAACCCCCTATTTTGTTTCGATTAGAGATCGGGTAATGCATGACTCATGAGGTTCTCGATCAGCTGGAGAACTCTGGTATGAGACCAAATTATCCGATTCATTCCTTCAATGTCTTCCTTCATTCTTTCCAGCCCTCTATCTTGCTTAGTCACCTTGTGGAGAATGATTGAGAGCATTCCCTCAATGTGTTTAACCTCATTGTCCTTGAGACTTCTTCACTCACGAGAAGGGATGTATTTATCATTCCTCTTACACTGGACTTCGATCTTCACCATCTTTTTGGCCAACTCATCTATACGAGTCATTAGGGCGGCCAACATGAAGTCCTTTTCTACTTCTTAGTTTGTTTCAGCCATTTGATTGAGCAGTTGAGCTGCTATCACATATGGATATTTCTTAATGCCTCTCGGAATGAGTTGGTCGACCAACCTCTTATTTATGGGACCAAGACTTCTATAGAAATAGTCAAGGAGGATTATGTTGGGAATGTCATGAGTTGGGCATTGAGTGATTAGCTCATTAAATCTTGCCCATGACTTGTGGATCCGTTCACCTTCCAATTGCTTGAAGGTAAGGATACGCTCCTGGAATATCATTACCTCTAATGGAGGAAACTCCATTAGCTCCCGAGTGTTGCTTGCTATATTCACTTCCTCTGCTTCAATACAGACGAGAAAAACAAAACTACATGTTAAGTAAGTAAACTACAACTAAGAAGAACAACAATTTTACTTAACTAGGAATTCTCAAGTAACACCACTCCCTCGGAGCGGCGCCGTTTTGATGTTTGCGTAATCAACACACAACTTCCGATACAAGTGTCTACGATCGTACAATAGTTTACTAACCCAACCAAGGGTTGGGATCATTCCCAAGAGAGTAATTTTGAGAATTAATAGAAAAATAAAATTTAGTTCTAACAAGTCGTAGCTAAAAATATTAACGATTAAAAACACTGTAAGTTAAAGGGGGACACAAGGTGTCAATTAACAATGGGGTTTTGTCACTAGTGAGTAAAAACAGTAAAATAAACAAAGATTTCTAAGTAATGGGAGGGGATCCTTGGGATGTGACGGGAATACGAGTTAAGCTAGATTATTGGGTACATGCTTTCGATAGAAGATTCATAGAATAATTGTGACTAGGCTAAACTTTAAGAGAGGTATTCTCTTTCTCGAGCAACTTACCCCATTTCAAGCGGGTTCCTCTCGGACACCCAATTGCCGCATGAAGACCAGCCTACACCTTAACCTACTCACTCTCTCGAGCTGAGTGTGTGTACATGGGACTGGGGTTCACTCTCACGAGCTGAACCTCATTTCGACCCACTCACACTGGCCATCAATTTAGTAGTTTTAGTTTTACGACCTCTCTCTCGAGCAAGCCAAAAACACATAAATAAACTTGTATTTGCAACTACAAATTCATTAAATTCATCTACAACTACTAAATGAAATAACAATTAAACTACGATTACACTATCAGCAAGCAAGACCCAACAATTGTTTCAACCCATATTCACTAAATCACACCCAAAAATTGGGGTTTTTAGCCACACATGTATAAGAGATAGAAATTTATAACTATATGAGTTTGCATTCAAATGGGTATGAAGATTTAAGTCTCAAAACAAGCAAAGAGTGAAGAATCCAAGAGACTCCAACCCAAATTCTTGGAGATGAAACCCTTTGAATCTTCAAGTTCTTCAAAACCCTCTCCAAACTTAGAGAAAAAATAAAAAGTACTATTCTATATGAAAATTATAATAATTGTTCCACACTAAAAATCTGATACTAAGTTACAACTCTCAATGAATATTTATAGTTTACAAAAATATGTGTTGCAGTGGATCATTCGGCAACATTAGTCGGAATCGCCGATCAACTCACCGATTCACCCTTTGGTGTAGTTTACCACCATCTTGTGTTAGCCTTCAGCATCATCATGTTTTGGATCATTGGACGACATAGTACTGTTTCACGGAACTGCTCAGCAACACGTCGACTGCTTTTCTTCACTGCCGATTTGATCCTTTCCTTCAGGGCTCAACACATGGGAACAAAAGGCGAGACTAAGATCTTTTGGCGATTCGCCGAATGGGTTCGGCGATCTGCAGAGCTTCATTTCTTCGTTCTTTTCAGCTGCCTTTGTTCCTTTTTGCTAAGTAGTGTCCATGCTTTCCCTCAAACTCCAAATACCTGAAACTTAAGGGTTTTCATCAGATATTGAGACAAAATATGCATTTGAGGACACTAATTCTATCAAAATATAGCCCTAAATGAGTCAAATTAGTGGACTCATCAACCTTCACGGTCTGTGGTCCTTTAGACGAATTGTGGGGGCGTCCGTGGAGGTTAACCAGTAGCCCCCTAGAACTGAGCCAGCAGACCTCAGCCCAAGTAAGTACCACGAGGACCTACACGGTCTGTAGTCCCTCACAGGGGCAGTGGTAAGGCTCGTGAGACAGACCCTCAGCTCAGTAGTGACCAAGTGAAGACCACAAACCACTTCACGGTCTAAGGTCCCTTTCACTGTCCGTGAAGGTGGTCGTGGTCACCCCCATTTGAAACTTAATTCAGGGATTTTTTGTTCTTTTCCTATTTCGTTGGATCCCTAAACTATGTCGTTTTAACCCGAATCTACGTGGTTTTGATTAGTTTTAGCCTAGAAACATAACTAGAACTTAACCAAGTCATATCTTTGATCAAAACTTAGAAAATTAGAAGCGAAAGAAGAGAAAGAGGCGACCAACCCTTAGTTCAAGAATGCAACAAGTTTCCTCTAGTTCAAGCCCTGAAATCGAAGGATTTCTCCGTGCACTTCGTCAATAGGTATGTGGGATTTCACTAGTGGGTTCCTCTCACCCATTGGGTCCCTAGATTTTAGTTAGATTCTTGATTCCCTATTATCAACTAGACATATGATTTCTAGAACTTCAGTAGATTATCATGAACTACTTAATTACATGTTCCGAATAAGATTATTGCGTTATTACTCAGTTTATTGCATAATTTCAGAACCCTAGCTATGTAGTTCTTTAGTTCTTGGATTACACATGCTAGGCCAGATATTTCAGTTATTTCAGATATACATACCTCAGTTTTAAATGTGCCATTATCGGTTTATTAATGTGAATTCTCAGTTTGCATGTCATTTTGAGCTATCCAGTATATCAAAAAAATTTAGACATAATATATTAATCACTTAACCCATTGGGAGTAGCATAATACCGAGTTGGACTAGGGTTAGCATACCTGAATAGTCCCAGAACTACAAGCCACGTAGGTTGTAAGTCCCCTTTGTGGGCAACATTTTAGTGATCACGCCAGTATGCCTCTATACCTTTGGCCGTGTATATTGGGTCCTCTCGATGGGGAGTATACATCGGACTCCACATTTAGCTCATGGGGCTTTATTATCGGTTATTAGTAGCTCCCAAAGTTTAGTCAGATTCTATTGCATTGACCATTTACCACTATATTTAGTATTTTAGTCTCAGCATGTTATAAATTGGTCATTTCATTCAGTTAGATCAGAATTAAGTATCTATATCATGTTCAGATTATGTTCTTGCTTTATTGCATGTTCAGCTATATGTTTATTTCAGCTTTACTCTATCCTGCATGCTCAGTACGTTTCAAGTACTGACGCATACTATGTGCTACATCTTCTCGTGATGTAGGTTCAGGTCCATAGCACTTAGATCACTCTTATATCGGTTCCCGATCTCCAGTTCATTAGTATTAGTGGTGAGTCCTTATTTTTCGAGGACAATAGTCATGTTATCATTTCAGTATTTTAGTCTTTTAGTTTAAGTTTTGCAAGACTTAACAGGGGCCTGTGCTGGCATTTCTAGTCAGTTTATAGGCTTATTTCAGACATAGTTAGATTTAGCTTAGTATTTGAGTTTGATGTTTCTTTTGTATTAAACTCTCATATTTGATATTCAGTTTTAGTAGATGGGCATCCCCCATCATTTCAGATTTAGTTATGATTAGCCTCCGCATCAGTTTTATTTCTCAGTTTATCATTAGTATGCTCATGACTATGCCAGTAGGGTTAGCTTGGGTTCACTTGTGGTCCTAGGTTCCATGTTCGCGTCTTGGGGGTAGCTAAGGGTGTGACATTTTACTTACAACCCCCCCCCCCCATTTGTTACTTTTTTCTCAGAAATATTTTGGCTAAACATAGATTATTGTAAG
>JAJOOH010001007.1:0-23799 GCA_029582605.1 Solanum gracilifrons
ACTCACTTTCACTAGATTATCATAAACCTTATTTATTCATTCATTCATTCATGTGTGTGTACATATGTGAGAAAGCCTTTCACATAAACACCTTCATAAAACACATGTTCATACCTTGCTAATCATACACTTTGCATGCATAGTAAGATGTAAGGGTGCATATAAGAATTAACCGTTCAATAGACACCATAACACATCATATTCATAGATATACATGCAAAGTGTGTGTACATATGTGAGAAAGCCTTTCCCATAAACACCTTTACGCAATGCATATTCATACCTTGCTAATCATACACTTTGCATGAATAATAAGATGCAAGGGTGCATATAAGAGTTAACCTTTCAATAGACACCATAATACATCGTATTCTTAGATATACATGTAGAGTGTGTGTGTGTACATATTGGTCCTCATAGTGACATAATAGCAACAACATTGATATTGAGTGCACTTCCCTTCAAGGGATCACAACACATTCACAATGTCCCCAAATCATGAGCAATTCACATATAAATCCTTTAGGGATTCTAGACCACACACTCACACTTCATCATAGGAGACAAAAACACATTCAACATTGAATAGGTACTCCTAACATGTATATGATCACACATTCATATAGGAGTCATCTAGGTAGGGGTCATTCCACAATAGTACTCAACATGATCAATCATGTAGACCACACCTTATCCCTAACATTACCATTCACATTATACTCCTCATCATCAACACACTTTAAACATGATGCTAGCATTGAGGATTTCATACATAACCTTCATAGCATAACTTCATAAACATATGCATCATAATCCTAAATTCACTTCACATCTATTGCCTTCAAGGCAAATGATCTCAACATGCATAGATATACAAGAAGTAAACACCGCCACCATAAGTGGGTCAAACCACACAATATCAATTCCCATACTATAGACTAGAAGTTAGGTTAACTTACCAATTCTCCAAGCCATGATCACCATGGATCAATCCTCAACAATTCATAATCAATTGAGATAGATAGCAATAGGAATCAACAATGTAATTCAATAATATAAACATAATCTAAGTACAATTCCATAAACAAAGGGATCAACCCATAACTTTGCCCATAAGGCCATAATTCTCAACTCATCAATATACCAACAATTCAACATGAATAAGTATAGATTGTAATGACCTGAGAGCACCCCCTAGCCGTTACATGCATATTCGACCTGTCGAAGGTCTTATACAAGCCTTAGCATTCATTTATCGCATTCGGTAATAAAATCCGTAGGGAATAAAAACACTTTTTTAAACAAATCCATAATACTCATAAAATCTTTGAAATGTAATGAAGTAGAATTTCTAAGTCTCATGTACCATCTTAGACACGAATAGAACATCTTAGGGACACGACCCATTACAACAAAAATATAAGTTTTGCACAATGTCTAAGTGGAAATACTAGAAAGGCAACAACTATGTCCTCAAATATATGAGGACATACCAAGCTTCTTGAGAAGAGTCAATATTCCAAGGTTCCTCAAAAGATCTCCTCACTTTCCACCACCTACACTTGTAACAATAGAGAAATATGGAATTAGTACAGTAAGTTCTAAGTATGATGAGCATGCAAGAAAACATGCACAACGGACATTTACAAGGAATGTATGCTTTTAAGACCTTCTTTAACAAACCTTTACAACCACAAGCATAAACTCACATTTCAAGTCACCTATTCACAAATAAGACCATATTCATATCATTTGCAAATCAATTAACACAAGTGTACAATACTTAAACAAGATAGCAAAGTAATTCCTTTATTACCATTTAAGCCTCTATCTCAAGTCACCCTAGGCCACACTTGAGTGAATAATGAAGTGACCGCCCATTCAACCTCTTCATATACACCTAAGTGTTCCTAAGAGTTACCATAGACAAGGGTTTTATCAATACATTATAACATACTAAGTCAACATTCTTTATAAAACCACTTAAGAGACACACAAACATATAGGGGATAATCACATAATAGCCCTAAGGCTTAGGGAACTCACTTTAGTATCTTCTAAGCCTACTCGTGCCATGTGTAGATAACGTCCCATACTACTACCTACACGTTGTAGAACTTATCCAATACTAGAGTGCACATCCCATATGATGGAAATATTCCTTAACCGACATAGACCACACTAGCAAGGTATGGAATCAGGAGTCTATCCTACTCTGTGGAGGTTGTTCTACTTGCCATGGGTAGAACTAAAAGCAATCCATGTTGGCACATAGTTTAAGAGATGTCCAAGGATGTTCATTGTGCCTAATCTCATGCTCAACTAGGCCACCATCCTAACCACATCCACTCGGTGCTTAGCCTTGGTTTCCATAGAGCATTCAATCACATATGTACTAGAGAGGGTTCCTTTTTCTAGTTCAACCAACTCATAGTACCTCTTCCCAAGAAAGGCCCCATTTCTTAGTCATAGCCAAAATCACCAAAAATCCAAGCAATCACCTATACTTCACCCATAAGGCTCACCACTCTTAATTCACCCATTATCAACAATTAATCATGAATAAACATTAAACAACACAAGAGATATCAATACAAATTACTTTACACTTAATTCCATTAACTTTGAATTTATAGAAATAGACCCACTTCATAGAAAATTTTAGGGTTTTGTAGAAGACAAGGGGTCATGGAGTATTTCATTCAAAAATCACTTAACCCATATTCCAACGTTTCAAATCATTTTCATGCAAGAACTCTTGATAGAATTCACAAACAAGCTTTTAGTCACTTTTTGAAAACATTGTAAAATCCTTTGAAAATTGACTTTAGGATGAAGATGAGTCCTAGATGAAGAGCCACCATACCTTAGCTGATGAATTCCCAAAGAAATTTTATGAAGAAAGATTTGAATCCAAACCCTAGTTCCTACTTCTCCTTCTTCCTTGAGTTGAGAGAGAAATATTGAGAGAGAAGAACTTTGGAGGTTTTGATTAGGGTATTTGAGAATAATGAGTTAAAGAAAGGTTTTAAGACATAAAACTATTTATATGCATGATATAAACCATTTAAAATCAACCCCATATATTAAATACTTAAAACGAAATTACTTAAAAGCCCTTCACTTTGGCAGCCCCGTCAGGGACCACGCCCACTTGGAGGGGTTGTGAAGGGCACCACGGCTCGTAGTGGTGCCCGTGGTCCCTTGACCAATGGGCTTCTCCACCATGTCAAAGCCTCAAGGGCCCAAGGCATCTTCACGGATGCTCCCACGATCCGTGGTGCACACCACGAGTCGTGGTGGAGCTCTTGAAGATGAGGCAACACCTAGGCAAAGTTGCCTTGCCTCCCTTGAGACCAAGTGATCTTCACGCCCAAGTATACGGACCATCTAGGGCACCACTAGTCGCTGTGGTGCCCGTGGTCTTTGGGGCAGTGGGAAGCCAACTTGGGAAAGCCTTGTCTTTTTGGCTAAGGCTTGCCCCTTTTGGCTTGGCTCCTTGTCTAGCACCCTCAACCAACCTAGAGTAGGTCTCAAAGCATGGAGCCTAACACGTGCCTTGACGTTAACTCACTAAACTCTTCAAACTAGACCTTAAAAGTCAAAACTCAACATTTAAACAAGTAACTAACTTCTAAAACACATGACAAGCTCTAGTTCATCCTAGTTCATTTTTAGGGTCGCTACATAGATAATCATAGGAAATTTCAATACAATCTAATCTACACATAATTTCACCACTAGAAATCATATTCACAAAGACCTATATCATAAGCCAATTTTGAGAATTTTGGGGATCATTGGTTCTTCAAGAATTCATTTGAAAATTATCTTAAAAACCTTAATTTCATATCAATTCATCAATAGAATGATTTAGAAAATCGTTTAACAAAGAACCCATGGTTAGATTGAAATTTGGGAATTTTGGTCTTTGAATCACTTTTGAAAATCTTTGATAGAACTCCTTGAATGAGAGGTTATTCAAGAATTAAGAGTTACCATACCTTAATTATTGAAGACCCATGAAATTGAAGAAGAAATCAGTTGAAAACCCATCTTCTAGCTTGAGCTTCATCAAGGTCTTCAATGGAGTTTTTGAGAGATTCTATTTTTGAGAGGGAAAGGGTCAATTTGAAGAATGGGGTCTATTTCCAGGTTTTGGGGTTTTAACCAACTTAAAATACCCTAAAAGAGGTAGAATAACCGTTTATAATAATTTACCAAAGTACCCAAACTACCCTTCACTTAATTGGACCTTTTAAACAAGTCAAACTTGAGTTCTATTTTCGCAGATTTCGTCGGGAAACAAGTTCGCGACGCAGAGGTTTTCCCACAAGTTTCTAGAAATTAAATTTCGAGACAGTAGAGTCCCCGACGTGTCTGTGACGCTGACCAAACATTTTTGCCCTTGGTGGAGCTAGTCCGCGACGCGGACATGCTCCCTCCAAGTACAAATTCAAGCTGCCTTGGGAGCTTGCTTGGCCAAGGTTGGGGTCCTCCTCGAGGACCCTTATGGTGGCCCCTGAGGCGTCGTATCTGAACGCTTCGACGCTAAAAATATTTATTAAGACACTAGGTTCACCTCCACTAGAACACACCAACAGGTAAAAGACTAGTTTCCAAACGTCTTGGTCGTCCCTTGACGTTTGACTTCCAAACGCTTTAAAACCAACTAAGAAGGCTATTCTTCATTATTTTAACAAGTTATTAATGCATAAAACCCATCTGAGACTCTACTTTATCCTACTTCATTTTGAGGGGTGTTACAATATCCCCCACTTAGGAACATTCGTCCTCGAATGACACTTAAAACACTTCCGAGGACTCAATGACCCAAGTAGCAGCTCACAATACACAACATACAACATCAGCATAAGTGCACACATCAAGGAGGAACATCAACTCCACATAAAAGGCTCAAAACAACTTTGTTTAATTCAAGAAAGTAGCAACACATCTACCAACTCCTTATGCATCAACTTCATTATTTCCCATTTCATTGGACTTCATTATTTCCCATTTCATTGGAGGAACTTCCTTCTCCAAATCATCCTATCATATAGGAATTTAATCCACAACATCACTATGCTCAAAACTCTTTACTTCACATAAGTATAGGAAGAACTACCTTCTCCATATTCAATGAGCATTAACACATATATTAAGCAATCAACAAGACATTTCTTTAACAAGACAACATCAAGCATGCTCATTACAATTCTCATCCTGACAACATCACACAACATCTATGGGTGCAATTTCAACCATCAGAAACAAAGTTCATGATAATTCAAAGTACAACTTAAGCATGAATTTTCACAAAAATATGCACATACAAGAAAATCATGTCATAATCATCGTTCTCATTTCAAACACCAAAGAAACACAACATGGAACTATCTCATTAAAGCACATTATGCAACTTTATCATAAGAAATCATTTAAGCATGCACTTCAAATCAACTCATGCAACACAAGCAAGTAGAATCTTTATTCACCGACTCATAATGCATCAACCACATATGCCTTTCTTATGTTCATAGGAGGAACTACCTTCTCCTAATCATGAGATGATATTTACCCCTCTTACGTCATCACAGGGTCTAATATGCAATATCTTTCAAATGCACACATAGACATGATCGGCATTTCCACTCATGAGGAAATTAAGCAATTCATACTAGTTGCACTCCAACATGAGAATTATAGATCATCTACTAGTCTTATCATTTACTCATCATACTATCAAGAACATACATGTCATAACCATGTTTAGTCATGCTCAAGGAGGGACTACCTTCTCCTAGTTACAACATACACACATGGCATCATAAAACTCATAAGCAAGCATTACACAAAGGCCAATTCATTTAAGGAGAAATTCTCAACTTCTAACCTAAGCATGCTCATACTCTCTTCCTCATGAAGTCAAGAGTGCATTCATCATAAAAAGATGCATATTGACATGAGAAACATGAATTTTATTACTAAAATTCCATTTTTTATGTAATAAGAATCCTTCAAAACATGCATAACATACGGAGATCATGCAACTCATAATCATATGCAAGACTTCAAAACATGAACAAGCTACTAGGAACTCTTTGGTCTCAAGCTTGAATAGTAATAGAAGGAAAAGATAAGGATATCAACAACCTTACTACTCACTCATCATCCCCCACTTTGGGTAAACCCATCTAAGAGCACATTAAAGTAACCAAGAGAACTATCACTTACCATTAAGCACAATGTCCCCCTCTTGGGATCAAGTTATGCAAACTCCTTTAATCATTACCTCCTTTATCATTAAGGTAGGAACCATTCTCCACTAAATCTTCACTATACTCCCTTAGGTGAGGATTTCAAGAATCCAAAAAAAATGAGTATCTATACCACTCCACTTCATATCTGTCACCCAAAGTGGTTCTCAACATGGAGAACTCAAGGAAGTTCAATGTAGAAATGTTAAGGGCACTCAAAACCTTACCATCTAGGCACATTATCCCCCACTTGGGGTGAGCTTAATCAACTCTTTATCACATCATACACTTATCATCACCTTTGGTGTAATTTTCAAACCAACCATGCCTAGGTATTATCTAAGCACTCTTTTCAAGTGACCATACTTAAGATCAATCTTATAAGACAACTATCCTCTTTAGAGTTGGTCAACATCTATTCTCTTGTCCTTCCCATGAACTAAGGGGTACATGCAACTCTCCAAGTTAACCTTAGAGCAAAACACTATCCCAACTTGTGGAACAAAGCCCCTTTTTCCACTCTTAGGGCATGCCTACACAAGAACTCCGATTCACACAAGGACAACCATGAAGCATCACTCATAAAGAAAGGGCAACTTTCAAATCACACTAGTTACCACATTCCTTCAAAACTCCTCAAATCTACACTAAGACTTTCTACTATCGTTACCCATCACCATAAAGCAACTCATCATCCTAAAAAGTATTTCATTCTTACCATAATGACTCTTATCATAGGAGAACTACACCACCATACAACATTTTCAATGTAATGCTTTCAACCGCATAGGTCACACATAGCCATGATTGGCATCACAATACGATTTCTAAATCTACCTTCATATATATATATACTCATATAGTCATCATATCATAATAAGCATTAAAACTCTCTTTTTCTCCCCTCGATCCTTGCAACATCACCCTTTCCAAGTAATCACATCTAGAAGAACACCGTACAAGAGAAAATAGGAGAGAGTGATCATAAGGAGTTAAGCTCTACGACACGACACAAGAGTAATGAAGAAAGTGAAACATCTATCGTCCTATAGCCTCTCGGTCATAGATGTGTAGCGACTCACACCAATGAACAAGACTCTACTAGACATGGCTCATGAGACGTTGAATACTAAGACCATTTTCATAACCTTATGCTCTGATACCAAGTTTGTAACGACCCTAGAGCACCCCCTAGTCGTTACCGGCGTATTCGACCTCTCAGAGGTCTTATATAAGCCCTTAGCATTCGTCATAACATTTCTCATAGAAAAATAGCGGAAAATTTAAAATTTCATAATATAACACAAGACTTAAAAGTCACCTCATTAAAACTTTTAATACAAAATCGGAATACTACATCTCAAGGTAGCCATTTTAAAACACGACTACAACACAATAGGGACACAACCCTTACAATACAAAGAAACTACTATCTAGTACATTAAACTTAAGGAAACTCTTTAACATAAAGGTCCTTGAATCTTTAACGACACACCCGAACTTGGGAATAGTAAGCCAAGCTCATCACTTCTAGGAAAAGTCCTTTAGCCACCACCACCTACACTTGGTGTAAAAAGATGAAGAAGAATGGTGTTAGTACAAGAATGCACTAAGTAGGATAACCATGCAAAAACATGTTTTTAAAAGGACATTTAGTTGGAAACCATGCATCATTCCTTTTAAGAGAAAACTTCAAGAACATTTAGTTCCATAGGAGCAACATAAATCCACATTCATCATCATACACATGGAAACAATTCATAATAGCACATAAAGCCACTTATAACATTTTAGGCATATTCAATACATACAATACATTACCTTCTTCTTTATCTTAACTCCTTTCCTCAAGCAACCCTTAGGGAATGCTTGGTGCAATGTATCACCTTAAGGTTACCTAGGGTGAACTTACATATAACCTTAATCAATCCCACCACATATATTCATAGAGTCATAAGCACACAAAAGACATAGTCTTCACATAGGAACCATCACCTAAGACAACCCCGAAGTCACACTAGTGCAATGTACAAGTAGCATCCCATAATACTACTCACACCAAGTATTCCTAGGAAGCCACCATATACTAGGCACATCATATTCAACAAGTTATAACATCTTCATTTAACATTAGACATAAGACCAACATACTTCATAACATCATATAATGACTCATTCATTTACTACATCATTAGTCATAACCCATTTAGTTCATATCATAGGTAAACCACACTCACAACCCCTTCACAAGCTCACTTGTGCAGTATACACATGGAGTCCCATATCCCAATATATTCTAAGCAAACCCATTAAGACGTCATAAGTGTAATTCACATGCATAATCATACTTCATGTCTTGACATACGTAAAGTCAACCTTAACATGCTTTCATAATAACATACATAGATCATAGTCTTCATTACATAAAGAGTCTAATCATAACCTCCCATAGAGTCCACTTGTGCAATGCATAAGTAGGGTCCATAGTCCTACCTACACTAAGTAACTCTTCAAGAAATCATGACTAGAGTTCATAATCTTATCTTAATTCATTTCTTAACTTTCGGGAGACATTACCATAACCAACAGAGGCCATGTGAGCTATATGGAATCCGGTGTTCTACTCCCACACCAAAAAGAGAGGGTACTACTTGCCAAGGTAGGATCTACACACATAATATCTATCTAGTGGATCCACTAAGCTAAGACCTACGGGGGCACGTAGTTATGGAACAAGGAGATTGCTACTAGAAAACCTTTACTTGCTAGGCGTGGAGGTTTCCATCTCATGAGACAACATCTATATTGGAAACCCCAACTTGCTAAATGTGAAGGCCCTCTTGTGGGAAGCCGGACTTACTAAACGTGAAGCCCACTCTCATTTTTGATGTTCACTCGGTTCTAAGCTCAATACTCCCTTTTTAAACATCTTTAAGCCTTTATGTAACATTAGTTCATAAAATAAGCTTTAGGGACTTAATCCCTCATATCATATAGCTCAAAGGTTTCTAAGATGAGAATGACCTTTCATTATATAATCTACATTATGTGAGAATGAACTTTCACATATTCATACCATATTCATGACATAGTCTATTTTAGAGTACAATTGAGGAAACCGTTCAAGAGATTCACTTTCACTAGATTATCATAAACCTTATTCATTCATTCACATAGTCATATCATATTCATAACATAGTCTAGTTTAGAGTACAATTGAGAAAACCTTTCAAGAGACTCACTTTCACTAGATTATCATAAATCTTATTCATTCATTCATGTGTGTGTACATATGTGAGAAAACCTTTCACATAAACACCTTCATACAACACATGTTCATACCTTGCTAATCATATATTTTGCATACATAGTAAGATGTAGGGGTCCATATAAGAATTAACCTTTCAATATACACCATAACACATCATATTCATAGATATACATGTAGATTGTGTGTACATATGTGAGAAAGCCTTTCACATAAACACCTTTATGCAACACATACTCATACCTTGCTAATCATACACTTTGCATGTATAATAAGATGTAAGGGTTCATATAAGAGTTAACATGTCAATAGACACCATAACACATCATATTCTTAGCTATACATGTAGAGTGTGTGAGTGTACATATTGGTCCTCATAGTGACATAATAGCAACAACATTGATATTGAGTGCACATCCCTTCAAGGGATCACAACACATTCACAATGTCCCCAAATCATGAGTAATTCACATATAAAGCCCTTAGGGATTCTAGACCACACACCCACACTTCACCATAGGAGACAAGAACACATTCAACATTGAATAGGTACTCCTAACATGTATATGATCACACATTCATATAGGAGTCATATAGGTAGGGGTCATTCCACAATAGTACTTAATAGAATCAATCAAGTAGACCACACCTTATCCCTAACATTATCATTCACATTATACTCCTCATCATCAACACACTTTAAACATGATGTTAGCATTGAAGATTTCATACATAACCTTCATAGCATAACTTCATAAACATATGCATCATAATCATCAATTCACTTCACATCTATTGCCTTCAAGGCCATGATCTCAACATGAATAGATAGACAAGAAGTAAACACCGCCACCATAAGTGGGTCAAACCACACAATATCAATTCCTATACTATAGACTAGAAGTTAGGTTAACTTACCAATTCTCCAAGCCATGATCACCATGGATCAATCCTCAACAATTCATAATCAACTGAGATAGATAGAAATAGGAATCAACAATGTAATTCAATAACATAAACATAATCTAAGTACAATTCCATAAACAAAGGGATCAACCCATAACTTTGCCCATAAGGCCATAATTCTCAACTCATCAATATACCAACAATTCAACATGAATAAGTATAGATAATCATAGGAAACATCAATACAATCTAATCTAAACATAATTTCACCAATATAAATCATATTCACAAAGACCCATATCATAGGCCAATTTTGAGAATTTGGGGATCATGGTTTCTTCAAGAATTCCTTCGAAAATTATCTTAAAAACCTAAATTCCATATCAATTTATCAATAGAATAATTTAGAAAATTGTTTGACAAAGAACCCATGGTTAGATTAAAAATTGAGAATTTTTGTCTTTGAATCACTTTTGAAAATCTTTGATAGAACTCCTTGAATGAGAGGTTATTCAAGAATCAAGAGTTACCATACCTTAATTATTGTAGACCCATGAAATTGAAGAAGAAATCAGTTGAAAACCCATCTTCTAGCTTGAGCTTCATCAAGGTCTTCAATGGAGGTTTTGAGAGAATCTATTTTTGAGAGGGAAGGGTCAATTTGAAGAATGGGGTCTAATTCTAGGTTTTGGGGTTTTAACCAACTTAAAATTCCCTAAAATAGGTAGAATAACCGTTTATAATAATTACCCAAACTACCCTTCACTTAGTTGGACCTTTTAAAAAAGTCAAACTTGAGTTCTATTTTCGCAGATTTCATCCGGAAACAAGTTTGTGATGCGGAGGTGTTCCCACAAGTTTCTAGAAACTAAATTTCGACACAGTAGAGTCCCCGGCGTGTCCGCGATGCGGACCAAACATTTTTTCCCTTGGTGGAGCTAGTTTGCGACGCGAACATGCTTCCTCCAAGTACAACTTCAAGCTACCTTGGCAGCTTTCTTGGCCAAGGTAGGGGTCCTCCTCGGGGACCCTTATGGTGGCCCCCGAGGTATCGGATCCGAACGTTTTGACCCTAAAAACATTTATTAAGACACTAGGTTCACCTCCACTGATTTTAGATTCCAAACAACACATAAAAACATGAACAACATACTAGAACACACCAACACGTAAAAGACTAATTTCCGAACGTCTTGGTCGTCCCTCGACGTTTGACTTCCAAACTCTTTAAAACCGACTAAGAAGGTTATTCTTCATTATTTTAACAATTTATTAATGCATAAAACCCATGTGAGGCTCTACTTTATCCTACTTCATTTTGAGGGGTGTTACATAATCTTAGGGACACGGCCCTTTCATAAAACTAAAACATAAAAGAAGGACATAAAGGAAACATAGTGTCTTTTGTCCTCGAAACTTTGAGGACTCACCAAGTCTTCATTTCCAAGCTCCTTAGAAACCTATCCTTCAAGTATTGAACATCACATCTACAAACCCTACGCTTGTAAAAAATGTTGAAAGAAGGGGTTAGCACAAAAAGTACCAAGTATGGAAGCAATGTAATAAAAACCATTTCAAACATGCATAAAAAGGACATTTCATTTGAAACCCTAATATATGCCATTTTGAACATCCTTCTTTGAAATAGTTGGAGAATACAACTCATGAAGCAACTCACATACAATTCATCATAGCTAAAGAAATATCATCATATGACAACATAGTCTCCAACAAAAGCATAGTACACATCCCAATCTTCAAAGACATAATTCATACACATAGTCACATACAAAATTCATTTCATCATAATAGAACTACCACATGGGTAACCCTATGCTATACTTGTGCAATGCATAGATATGACCCCATAACCCTAGCCATACTAGGTATTCCATTTAGGCCACAAAAAACATACATATATAACATAAGTTCATACCAACATATAAGCAACCTAACGTCATACTAGTGCAATGCAAAGGTAAAGTCCCATAACCCTACTAATTGCTAAGTATTACCTTTAGATTACCAACAACATATATATTACTTTTGAATCATTCATAGCCAACATATATAAGTAAGGAGACATTCATAATCTTAACTTATTACAAGTAAAGTCAACCTTAACATTCATGCATATCATACATTCATAATTCATAAGTTTTCATAACATAAGAGGACCTAACCATAACCCCTCTTAAAGTCCACTTGTACAATGTATGATAACTTAGCATAAATTTACAATGTACAACACAAGCCAATATCACATTCATACACATTTTATAGTAAAGACATTATATTAGTAATCCTAAGGACCACTTGTGCAATGAGTGGTTAGCATCCCACAATCCCAACTCTACTAAGTACCCCCTTGAGGCTACCTTAGTCATGCACTTCATCTTTAGACCTCATTATAATCAATAGTCACAATTAAGGAACTAATCATGTACATAACTTGAATACAAGGAAATTCATTCATAAAAACCACCCATTCAATATACATGCATGCATTTAGATCTCATTATAATGCAAAGGAACCATCCTTTGACATCCTACTAAGTCCTACTTGTGCAATGTATTAGTGAAGTCCCATACCCTCACTCCTACTAAGCAAACTCACCAAGAAGTCATAATATAGTCCATATCTCATTCATTATCTTTAATACATACGGAAATGTTGCCATAACCAACATAGACCATGTGAGCTTCATGGAATCCGGTATAGTATAACCCCACACTGAAAGAAGGCGTCCTACTTGCCTAAGGTAGAACTAACTATATAGTTATAAGGTGGATCCACTAGCTAAGGTCCTATGTTGGCACATAGTTATGGGATAGGGAGATTGCTTCTAGAAACCCGCCCTATTGCATTAGCGGAGGGGCTTCCATCTCATGAGTTCACTTAGATGACCCAACCTATTGCATTAGTGGAAAGGCCTTTACCTCATTATCTATATCCACTCGGTGCTAAGCATTATTCCCCAAACTATACATAATTAGTCCCCAATTGCATTTACATGTTTGAAGGGGTATTCTTACCTTCGTTCAATACAATTTAGAATAATAGCTCATAGATTCATTAATGGTGAGAATGTACTTACAACCTTAGGATCGACAACATGGGAGTAAACCTTTCACATTATATTTATAGTGTGTTTATGAGAATAACCTTTCATACAACACAACATTACTACCATAATCTTAACTTACCATGTGTAGTCATAGCATATTGTACATAATCATATCATATCGTACATAGTCATATCTTCATAGTTATGTACTTTTCATGCATAATAGTATGTAAAGGTGCATATGAGAATTAGCCTTTAAATTGACACCATAGACACATCACATTCATGTTTATGCATGGAGTATGTGTGTGCATTATTGTCCTCACAATGGCACAACAACAACAATATTAACATCATAGACACCTCCCTTCTCAAGGGGGTCACAATATATACATAACATCCCAACTCATGCACAATTCACATAAATTGCATTTAAGGATCTTAGACCATGTAAGTCAACATATCTAATATTCATTACTCAATTTACATGGATACATTCATCATAGAATCACCATCATGATTATAACATAACATTCATATTCATATCATATCATGCTTAGTCATATCTAGGGTTGTAGGGAAGAGGGACCTTATCTCAACAGCACAAACACTTTGACAAATAGCACCTCCATCATAACTGGATCAATCCATACATACAAGTAATACAAAATAAGTAAACACCTCCACAATAAGTTGGTCAACAATTCATATAACATAACTTCATCATATAATACCTTCATATATTTCCCTTCAAAGCCAAGAGTCAAGATCAAGTCTATTATCTTAGGTTTGGCACTTTAGATAGAAGAACATCATAAACCAACAATATAACCAATATTATCATAATCAAGTTAGGATAATGGAAGCAAGGTCTTGGAGTCTTGACACCAAGTCAACTCTACGCCTCATTTCACGCCCCATTAAGGGTACCACGGCTCGTTGTGGCTCCCGTGGTCCCTAGACCAGTGGCTCCTCAACTTTGCAACATTTCCCACCAAGCTTTGGCAAGCCCACTAGCCTTCCCATGGCCCGTGGTCATGACCATGAGTTGTGAAGTGGCTCGTGAAGGAAATTCTTGACTTGGCACCAAACTAGGGCCTACTGCCTAGCCTCAACGGGTGGCACCACGGCTCATGGTGACCACCACGGGTCATGAAGATCCTCGTGGTCTAGGGAGGCAGTAGCTAGGCTTAGTTTTAGGTAGCCTAGTTTACAAAACCATGGCCTACACCCAAAACCCTTAGCCCTTGCCCTTAAATCTAGACGTTAACCCCCACACCGAGGGTCTAGTTTAACGTATCATTTTTCGAGTCGTTGCAGTTGGGTAATTCTTTTCATGAATATTAAGTTGCATCAAAGCATAGGCAATAACCTTTCCATATTGCATTAGTACACACCCCAACCCTAATCTCGAAGCATCACAATAAACTACGAATCAGTCGGTACCCTCCGGTAAGGTCAATAACGGAGCGGCGATTAGTGTATCCTTCCATTCTTGGAAGATTTTCTCACAAGCCTCCATTCACTCAAATTTGGACTTCTTTTGGGTCAAGGTCGTTAATGGTGATGCGATAGATGCGAAGCCTTCTACAAATATCCTATAATATGCGGCGCATCCTAAATAGCTTCAAATATCGATGGGACTCAAGGGCTAGGACAACTTTTCACCACATCCATTTTCTTCAGATAAACCTCTATTCCCACACTCGACACTATGTGACCAACGAAAGAAACCGAGCTAATCCAAAACTAGCACCCGCAAAACTTAGCGTACAATTGTTGGTCTTTAAGGACTTGCAATACCATCCTTAAATGCTTCATGTGATCACCCTCACTCTTAGAGTAGATCAAAATATCACCAATAAAATGAAAATGAATAAAGATATTGCCTAAATACCCTATTCATAAGGTCCATGAAAGTCACCAGGGCATTTGTTAAACCAAAAGACATGACTAGGAATTCATAGTGACCATATCTTGTTCGGAAGGCCGTTTTAGGAATGTCAACCTCTCTCACCCTAAGTTGGTGGTTGCCCGACCTTGAATCAATCTTTGAAAAATAAGCCCCTTCGAGTTGGTCAAACAAATCAATTCTAGGGAGCGGATACTTATTCTTTATAGTGACCTTGTTCAATTGTCGGTAATCAATACACATCCTAAGGGACCCATCTTTCTTCTTCACAAACAAAAGTGGTGCACCTCATGGAGATATGCTTGGTTGAATAAAACCCTTATCTAGCAAATCCTTAAGTTATGCCTTCAATTCCTTCAATTCGGTCGGGGCCGTCCAGTAAGGGGGAATAAATCTGGGGTGTGTATCTGGCAACAGATCAATGTTGAAGTCAATTTCCCTTTCGGGAGCGATTCCAGGCAAGTCGTCGGGAAAGACTTCCAGAAATTCCCTTACTACAGGGACCGACTCTAAAGGAGGAGTCTCGGACAAAAGGTCCTTAACTCTTACAATGTGATAGATACACCCCTTAGAGATCATTTTGCAAGGTTTTAGACATGAAATAATTCAACCTCAAGGGATTAAGTTACCCCCCTTCCATTCCAAAATGGGCTCATTATGAAATTGAAACTTCACAACTCGGGTTCAACAATCTATGGACGCAAAACAAGCACGCAACCAATCCATCTCCAAAATGACATCAAAGTCCAGCATATCTAATTCTATCAAATCAACCAAAGTGACTCTATGGGACAAGGAGATAGGACATCTCCTGTACACTCTTTTAGTCATAACTGAATCACCTACCGGGGTAGACATGGAAAAAGGTTATTTTAACTCTTCAGGAGACACTTCAAATTTCATAGCCACAAAAGGGGTAACAAAAGATAAAGTTGCACCGGGGTCTAATAATGCATAAACATCAATTGAAAATACTTCTAACATACCGGTAACAGCGTACGGAGAACCCTCTTGATCACTCCTAGATGGGAGAGCATAGAAGCGATTCTTCTTGGGAGCATCGGAGTTGGAGACACTAGGAGGAGCTTCATTACTTTCTTTTCCCTTAGCTGTACGGGTTGGACAGTATTTCAATTGGTGGCCACTTTTTCCACATCCATAGCACACACCCATACCGATAAGACATTTCCCTTCATGCTTCTTACCACATTTTGCACAACTAGTTCTTTCAACATAAGAGCCACTCCTATTGCCTCCTTAAGGCTTAGGGTTAGACACCTTTCTTTTGTTAGGCCTAGGAGCATTAGAGGGGATTTGGTTGGTAAACCTCTGCTTAAACCTTGGTTCACTTTGACCTTCAAACTTACCCTTAGATGAATTTCCCTCTTCGGCCCTTGCCCTTTTTACCTCTCTACTCCTCTTTCTAAGCCTTGACTCTTCCACTTGTTTAGTGTGTACCATCAACATAGAGATATCCATGTTGTCATGGAGCATTGCCGCACGACTTTCTTCTTCAATGGCATGAGACACACCGATCACAAATCAGCTCATCTCATCTCTCGGATTAGAAACCAAAGATAGGGCATACTTGGACAACTTCGTGAATTTAAAAGAGTATTTATGGACACTAATCCCTCCATGGAGGAGATTGATGAACTCCTCAACTTTTGCCTCTCTTTTCATGGGGAAAAACCTCTCAAGGAAAGACTTCTTGAATATCTCCCAAGTCACATGACCCACTCTTATAGCCCTATTATCCTTCCATTGATTGTACCAAGTTTGTGCTACATCTTTCAATTGATACCCGGCTAACTCAGCCTTCTCAATAGAAGTAACTCTCATAGTATACACTATTTTGTAAACCTCCTCTATGAACTCTTGTGGGTCCTCATTTACCTTAGAGCCATAGAACATAGGGGGATTCATACGGGTAAAGTCCCTCAACCTTGAGGGAATGTTACTAACATTTGAATTTGCCCGGCGCCTCACATCTTGATTAGCATGGGCCATCAAAGCTTGTGCTTGTGTTGTGACGGCTTGAGTTTGCGCTGTCATTAGTTGAGTTGAGGTGTGGAGCGCCATTATTATGTCCACATTAGACATAGCTCCTTCATCAATAGGAACTTGACGGTTTTGAGAAGCATGAGGGGGAACCTCTTCATTCACATTTTCCTCTTTGGCCCTGCTAGCAGTAGCCCTTCTTGTATTCATAGCCTATAAGCACAAGAAAAGGGTTAGAAGAAAGGACTTCATAGAGTTAGGACTCCAAAGCATGACTAAAGAGTAATGGAGAAAAATGTAAGTTCCTAAACATCACATAGCCTCCTATTCATAAGTGTGGCGCAATTCGCACTCATGAACAAGACTATACTAGACGTGGTTTATGAGACATCAACCTAAAAATTATCCCAAAAACTTATGCTCTGAAACCAAGTTTGTCATGACTCAGGGGTACCCCTTAGACCTAAACATGGCGTAGTCGACCACGAAGGGGTCTCATACAAGCCCTAGCATAATCATAACATAAGAAAGTAAAAATAATGCGGAAAATTAAAACTTTACTATCGAAGTTGAACCTTCATTTTCATAAAAGGAAATTAGTAGGAATCTAGACTTTTTGTCTCATACACCATCTAAACATAGGAATACAAGTTTCAGGACTTAGCCCATTAAAATAGCAAAATGTCTTAATATACGAGATAAAAAAGAAACTAGAATTTAAGAAATCCCGTCCTTGAAGTTCAGGACTCACCACACTTGGAGAATAGCAATTCCAAGTCTTCTTCAAAGGAGAGAGTGGAAGTCACCTAGTCGGAACCTACATTCATTACGATGTAGAAGGAAAAACGGGTGAGCACATAATATGTACTAAGTATGGAAATATGCACAAAACCTTAAAACATGTAAAAAGAGACATTTTTTGTGAAAAATATGCATTCATGAGGTTTTGGAAACAAACTAGCAACATCACATAATATATAAGCCAAGATCACAATTATACTCATAACATAGTAAAGACATCACCTTAGCGACCCCTAAGGTTCAATTGTGCAATGTATGGTTGGTATCCCATAATACCAATCTTACTAAGCATCCCTTAGGAACTACCTTGGTCAAACATATTACCTTTAGATTTCATCACATTCAGTAATCATAAGTAGAGAACTAGTCATGTATACCATTTGAACATAAGGACAACTCATTCATAGCAACTATCCATTCAATATACCTGCATGAATTCATGTCTCAACATAGTAATAAGGACCATCTATATCATCCTACCAAGTCTACTACTGCAATGTAAAATTGAAGTCCCATACCCCCACTTCTACCAAGCAAAACTCACTAAGAATTTATAGAGTAGTTCATGCTTCATTCATTATCTCATCATCTATGGAAGAACAACCATAACCGACATAGACCATGAGAACTACATGGAATCTGGTGTCTAAAACGCCACACCAAAAGGAGGTCTTATACTTGCATAAGGTAGAAATAAGTATATACCTATAAGGTGAATCTACTAGCTAAGTCCTATGTTGGCACATAGTTATGGGATAGGGATATTGCTTCTAGAAACCCTACCTCTTGCATTACCGGAGGAGTTCCCATCTCATCAGTTCACTAAGATGACCCAACCTTTTGCATTAACGGAAGGGTCTTTCCTCATTGACCATATCCGCTCAGTGCTTAGTATTATTTCCCAAATTAATATAATTAGTCTTTCAGTTGTATCTACATGTGTGAAGGGTTGTTCCACCCTTCATTCAATACAATTCAATAAGTAGCTCATAGATTCATTAAGGTGAGAATGCACTTTCAACCTAGAATCAATATTAGTATGTTAGTAGAACTTTCACGTTATCATTCATAGTGTCTTCATGAGAATTATACTTTCAATCAACACAATACATTAACATCATTCTTAAAGATTCATGCAACATCAATGTAAGGGATAACTGAAGAAAGACCATTCACCAATATCTCACTTTGCACCATCGTCATAAAATCCTTTACCTTTCAAGTAAATCCTAAGTTCATATACCACATTCCTCAATATGTACATAACCCTAGAAGATTACCCTTTTCAAGGTCATGAATCAAGTATCACAATTAAACCTAAAGATATTACAATAGGCATAGATTAAACAAGATTGAACAACTAAATAATCATAGATACAATTCTTAGTAATCATCTTGCATCAACACATTCACCAATATTCATGAAATTGGGGTCATGGGGGTGCACATGGGTTCATGGGGATTTTTACAATAGAAATCACCATTAAACATCAATTCATGCATAATATAAGTCAATTAACATAATGAAAACGTATTTAGGATGAACTCATGGCTAGAATAGAACCCTAGTTTTAAGTCAAGATACCAATTTCAAAATAAGAGTTTTAAAGGGCTTCATGAAGAAAATATTACATGAATCAAGATCCCAATACCTTAGTTGATGTGTATCCCACGAAATTGGAGTGAAAATGATGAATCTTGATCTCGTAGCTTGAGCTTCTTCTTTGTTCTTCAATGGAGTTTAGAGAGAATGTTTGGAGGGGAAAGTGAGTTTGATTTTGAGTTGGGAGTTGTGAGAGGTTAAAGAGTTGTTTTAATACTTAAAATAACTAATTATAACCATCCTAACCCTTAAACAAATTAATTAGGAAGTTACTAAACTACCCTCACTTAGCCACCCTATGGCAGCCTACTCAAGTCACCATCCACGAGTCCCTGTTCACGGGGCATGGTCCAAACCACGGACCGTACATGTCACTCTTGGTTTGGATAAGAGAAGGGTCATGTGTGACACTTGTAAGGAAACTAATTCTTAACTCATGAGATCAATCCATGAGGCGTGAATCAGTCCACGCTCCGTACTGCACACTCGTGGATTGGGACTATCGCTAGGCAGTTTGGAGGGTCCTTGGTAGAAACCAAGGGTTGAATCATGACCCCCACCTAAGGGGCATGAGTCAACCTATGCCTCGTAGGTTACCTCTTTGTGAATGAGGCTATTTTGGACAACCTTTTTTACCTTCGCTTAGGTCCTCTTCAAGGACCCTTGGGGGTCCTAAGGTGGTCATGCCTTGACGTTTAGGCACTAGAACCCTAGTACTAAGTTAGGATGTTCATTTTAGGACTTAAACCATACGTTTAGACTTCATTAGGCTACTAGACTACAAGTTAGGTTCTAGCTTAGGTCATTAGACATACGGGGTGCTACAACGTTTGCTCGCCAACTTGCTCTTCTCAACCACATTCCACACTTTGTCCTGCACAATCAAGACACCATTATTTACAAAATAAAAACAAAAGCGATAAAACCTTGGGTTGCCTCCCAAGAAGTGCCTTAGCTAACTTCGTGGCACGATGCAAGTCCTAATTTAAATTCCATTTTTGGGGTCGACCTTAGTGCCACTAGGTGACCCGTCTTGCTTAGTTGGGTAGAGATGAGGCAATACATGACCCATGAGTGTTTCAATTAGATGGATGGATCTGGAGTGAGAGCCAACAATCTGATTTAACACATAAATAATCTCCTTCATCTCTTCTAGCACTCTATCTTTCTCATTGAGCTTTTGGAGAATGATCAACAACGTATCCTCGACACGTCTGCTATCATTGTTATTAGACCTTCTCAGCTCATGAGAAGGTATGTATCTATCTTTGCTTTTGCACTGGACTTCAATATCTAATATTTTCTTGGCCAAATTGTCTAGCTGAGCTAAGAGTGGGGCCAAAGAGTGGTCCTCTACCATTGCTTGATTTGTTTAAGTTATTTTACCACCGTTGCTCCCAATTATTCTATTCTCAAAAACAGCAAAGCAAGCAAAACAAACTTAAAAATTAAGTAAGTATCACTATAACTAACAAGAACAAAATTCAACTTAACCAAAGATTCTAAAGTAACACCACTCCCCAATGGCGGTGCCATTTTGATTTCACGTATCACAACACTTCTTCCAATTCTAAGTGCCAATGATCGTTAGTCATTACATCACCCAACCGAATGGATTGGGATAGTTCTCACAGGGAGTGGTTCATAATCGAGAATCAATTGAAATGTAAGACTATGTTCTAATCAATCATAGTTAAAAATGTTGACGAATAAAAGCATACTAAATTAAAGAGTGACACAAGTGTCAAATATCAAAAACGGGGGGTTCTAATTATTTAGCAACTAAAAACAACAAATAATATGAAGATACGAATATGAAGACATGATTCTTGTGATGTGATAGGATTATGGGCTACGGTAAATAACCGGGTAATTGCAATTGATAGTGAATCGCTGTAAATTAGTGAATAAGCTAGACTTTAGTGGGGATAAATTTTCTCTCGAATAATTTACCCCAAATCAAATTGGCTTCTCTCGAACTCCAATAAGCCACGATGAAACACAACCTCCACTTTAGTCCATTCACTCTTTCGAGTTGAATATGTGGAAGAGGGTTTAGAGTTCACTCTCTCGAGATGAACCCACAACAACCCACTACCCACGTAACATTGAATAAGTAGGCTTGGTTTTAAAACCTCTCTCTCGAGCAAGCCAAAAACGTAAAGTTAAGGTTGTATTTGCAACTATGACCCATTAAGTTCAACCGCAACTACTGACCGAAATCACTTTTAAACAGCAAATACACTAACAATTAGCAATACCCAGTTGTTCAATCAACCCATAATCACATAATCACATCCCAGGAATTAGGGTTTTAGCTAGACATAGTAAAAAGGTAAAAATCGATACCGAATTGTGTTTCCATCAACTGGGTACGATGAATATAGTCTTTAAAAATGTCTAAGATGAATAATCTTCAATGCCTACTTCCAATTGCTTGGATTGGAAACCTTCAAATCATCAAAGCTAAGAGAAAATGTCTCCCAAAAAGTTCTAAGTCTAACATTGAGTAATAATGAAATTCTCTAAGTCTCAGATAAAAATTTTATGTTCGATAGTAAAATAAAAATTCAAACGAGTATTTATAGTTGTGAAAAAGTACCTTGCGAAGGACCACTCAGTGCATTAAGTCGGGATCGCTGATCCACTCGGCGATCCGCCCTTTGGTCTTTTATATCGCCATTTTGCTTTTGCCTTCAGCATCCTTAAAGTTCTGTAACTTTGGACGATAAGACACTGCATTGCGAAAATATTCAGAGACTCGCTGACCGCTTCTTTCTATCGCCGACTTGATTTTCTCCTTCAAGGCTTGGCACATTGGAACATTAGGCGAGACCAAGGCCATTCGGTGACTCGCCTAATGGATTAGGTGATCTTCACACCTTCATTTCTTCGTTCTTTCAGCTGCCTTGTTCCTTTTTGCTCAATTGTGTCCATGCTTTGTCCCTAATTCCAAATACCTAAAATTCAAGGATTTACATCATTTATTGAGACAAAATATGCATTTGAGGACACTAAATCTATTAAAATAAAGCCCTAAATGAGTCCAAATCAAGGACTCATCATTTTCTTATGTTATGCATGTTCTTAAAAAATTTATGTCTAGCAAGAAAATGAGTTTTTTTTTCGTGATTGATTTTCCTCATGTTGTTGTGCATTGAGTAAAAGTTGTCTATATGCTTCACGAGAAGAATTATTGAACATGCTTTATTTATGCTTTTTGAGATTAATTTTCATAAAGGCTACATGAGATTGTGTTGAGCATGCTTTTAGTTTGAAAATGGTAATTCCTCCTATGAACATGCAAAATGTTGAGATTTCATGCATAATGGGTTGTTAGATGTAGTTCCTACTTCCTTGTGATGCATTGAGTATATTTGAGTTGAAGTTGATGTTTCCTCCTTTGAATTGTGCATTATTTTGATGTTGCATGCATGATGGGCTGCTAGGCTTGAGTTTTTACTTCCGTAAGGTGTCTAGATCGATATTCCAGAGTGAATGTTCCCAAGGGGAAGATATTGAACACCCCGTAGTCTAGTAGGCCAACTAAGGCTAAGTATGAGGGCAACAAGAGCCAAGGCATAGGGGCAAGACACAAGGCAAAAGGGCAAGGGCCAAGACTGCCCCAAAATTTCCAAGGGTGGCCCATCTTCACCACCACCATCACCACGACCAGTGGTGAGGACCACGGCCCCTGATGTTGTCCGTGGTGCTTGGGCAGCAGCTCCCTAAGGGCTGCCTAAAGTTGGCTCATCACCAAGAACCATTTCACGACCCATGGGAATGCTCGTGGTAAAGCTTTGAACTTTTGGAGGCCAAGACTTGGTAGCCTAGAAACTGTAACAAGGACAACGGGCAGGACCATTACCAATGGTGAGGACGATGGCTCGTGGAGCCTGCCATGGTGTCTGGCACTAGACTGCCCAATTATGGGAATTTTGGGAAATTCCTTTTTAAGTGGGTATTAGGTGAGGTCAATT
>JAJOOH010001008.1:0-28155 GCA_029582605.1 Solanum gracilifrons
ACAGACTCCAATATCGTGTGTATATATATATATATATATATATATATATATATGCTTGATTGGTTTTAGTGAGACATCTAAATGTGCAATGAAATAGTTGATGTACCGTCTAATATGAGTTTCATCGTTTGATGAACTTGGTAAAACGTAGTTCATGTGCTATAAAAAATTTGTCTTCTCATTGGAAAGAAATTTTCATCTTAACTTAATTTCTGACGATGTTTTTTAACTTTTTAATAATACTATATATTATAATACTAAAAATGTAGTCTTTATTTCTTCTGTTGCCCAATAAAACTTGTGGACGCAACCAACTAATTAATTATTTTGAATGTTGCTTTACCACCTTTATTTAGAATATTAATGGTAAAATAATCCAATTGCTAGAGAAACAAGTGAGATAAGAAAGTTGGTTGGCCAACCTTCTTCTTTAATAATTAATAAAATAATATATTTAGGTGTTTCACATTGTAGTAACCTTTTTCTCTTCTACTTTCTTAATCTTTTAATTATGCTCAAGGAAACAAATAAAGTAATTAAAAAGACGACAAAAGAGAGAGTTGATTGGATATTTTGTGGCATCAAAGTGATTGCAAGCTAGCTAAGATTGACTTGATAGGCATAATGTCACAAGCATATACAGAATTTCTCCATCCGCATAGAGAGTACTTTTTTTTTATTTGGTATTCATATTGAAGCTCGATTAAATTTGAATTTACGTCTGAAAGTTCACATAAGAAAATAAAACTCTCTTTAATAAAGACAACTTTGTATCTAAAAAACTCGAAATCTCTAATTAAAATTAACAAATATTTACTATTCCAACACAACTTTTATTGGTACACAAAGTACATTTATTGTACATAAAGGTTATAAAAAATAATAGAGTCCGGCGCTACAAGACACATTTTTCATCTCATTGCACCAAACGGTTGTTCCTAGCTATTAGGTGAACCCCAATTTTTGTCATTGTCGGTCATTAACGTCCGTTTATTTTTTTAATTATTTTTAAAATAAAATAAAATTAAAGGAGTAGGCTTGCAACAAACTCGATTTTAATATTGTTTCTTTTGTTTGCCATTTTTTGCAACGAACTACAGGTTGTTCCTTTTTTCCCCATTTTTTCAATCAAGACTCGAGATTGAAATTTCTTTTTTTGGTTCATTGTTCTTTAAGCTTACTTATGCTGATGTGATTGAAAAGAATTTTAGGACTATTGTCACGATTTCGATCTGATGTGAGTGAAACCTATACTAACTTCTGGTGGAAGAACCAACTAACTATTATCACAAGGTCCATGTCCATTAAAGAATAAAAAATAACTTGTTTTCAATTCAAAGACAAACTTTCATAATTTCAAAATTAAGTTTCATAAAGCACAAGTCATTATCATCAAACATTTGCAGAAGAAACCTCCTAGGAACTGAAAGTCCTATACCGAAACATCTACTAGTCTAGGATATAGCGATGCAACCTCAAAACAAAGAACTAAAGAGAGTCTCAGTCCAAAAAATGGACTAGGAAAAACAAGATGAATCCATGACAGCGCCGAATAAACATCTCACCCTTGAACTCAGTTAATGCTAGGATCACAGTTGAGATCAAGAAGCAACCGCCGAAATATGTCATTTACTCAACAAAGAAAGAGCAAGTGCAATATCAGTATACAAAATTCATAGTGTAATGATAGGATCATCGACTAGTTCCAGCATATAGAATATGAACAGGCAACCAAAACTTAGTAAAAACAGATAACATACAATTATAACCACAATTATGAACATAACACCGACTCTCAGTCCTCACCATTAGTTAATATGCATAATAAACATGAACAACCACATCATAACAAGTCAACCCGATCGACTCACTTATGGAACCCACACACGAACAGTTAATGTACTAGGCATAGTACCCAAGCCAACCATTCGTATGTACTAGTGTGGTACCTGAGCCAACCATATATGGATACCAGGCGTAGTATCCGAGCCAACCATTAGTATGTACCAGGCATAGTACTCGATCCAACCATGGAAATATCATATTCGAAACATGGTACCCAAGCCAATCATCAATCACACATCACATTCATAATAAATTGCAATCACACTTATACACACAAGTAAACACATACATTGCATGTGATTAACAACAATCAACATTTCAATTCATGCTCCTTTCATTCCCTAACCATACATCATACATGCAGTAGTAACGAAGCAATTAGCAAGTAAATAAAACATAAATAATAAATAAATAACTATCACCAACCTTAAAAACAATCTTTGAAAGCTTTATTGGACCTGAGTCTTCCCCTTATTATGAATCTTGGCTTGTTCTTAGTCTACAAATAATAATATAACACAAAACTCATGGCCTAATTATACCCGAGTTATACTCAAATCCTAAATTTCGGGTCATTCCTATGATCGTCATTACCCAAACTAAGGTTTTCTATCATTAAATCCTACAAAAACCCTCCATGAGATAACCACCATAGATTCTAAGGTCTAAGAATCAATTACTAAGTTAGGGGGAGTAATTAAATTACATATATCAATGAAAGCGATTGAAAACAAAGAAAATTTACCCTAGGTCGTCCTTGCTCTTCCCTAAAACGAAATTGCTAAACAATGGGGAGTTTTGGAAAGTTTCTGCATAAAATTGTAGCTAACCTCACTATAACATCCCTAACCCGTTATAGCGGTGTCGCCATAGCAGGATCACCTCATATAGAAGGAATTTTTTTCCCCTCTATAGCGGCGTGTCACCTGTTATAGCGGCTTGTATGGGACAAAAACTTAGAAAAATCCCCATTTTACAACAAACATTCATACCTTGACTTTCAAAACCAACCCATTAACACCAAGTTTAATATCGGGAGTTAAACTCGCTCGAATTCGATTATGAAAAGCCCCACCAACTCCTTAATATCTTAAATAATAGAAAATCAGCTCAAGCTTAGATATTTTATCCAATTCTTTCTCGGATTTTTCTAAACCTCACCTTTCTTAGATTTCGTCTGAATCTAGCCTAGTTTGAAAATGTTAGCTCACCACTCCAAAAGTGTCCTGGCCTAGTTTATTTTCCACTTAGTTCACATGTAACGATGGAATAGGTCGTTAAAATAGATATCAATTTACCCATCGCTCATCATAGAGTTGTCAAAAAAAGAAAATCTAGCTAAGTCAAGAAGGAAGTAGTACCTGGATCCTCGAACAAGTGAGGGTACTTGTCCCGCATGTCCCTATCGGTTTTCCAACTGGCTTCCTCAACTAGGCGATGGTTCCACTGAACCTTCACGGATCTGATTTTGTTTGTCCTCAACTTTCAGACATCCTCATCAAGAATAACAACCAACTCCCATTTGTACTTTATATCCTTGTCTATCTATATCGAGTTCCACTTGATTATATAATCTCTATTCCCATGGTACTTCTTCAGCATGAACACATGGAAAATTCATGAACTATAGAAAATTTGGGTTGCAAGGCTAAACTGTACTACTAACTCCACACTACCAAGAACCTCAAATGGACCAATATAATGAGGATTAACCTTACCTTTCTCGCCAAACCGCAATACCCCTTTCATTTGTTACACCTTCAATAAATAATTCTTACCAACTGAAACATCATGTCTCTTACCTTGCAATCTGCATATTCCTTTTGCATGCTCCGAGCTGCCAATAGCTTGGTTTGGAATCCCCTTACCTTTTCCTGGGATTTCCTCACCAAGTCAAGAACCAGAGGTTTCACATCTCCCGTCCTCTAAAACACAGCACCCGACCAACATCAAGTGTAGCATCTAGGGTCTCACTAGATACCACCTTGTCCCGAATCTTGCTCAATTTCTCATCCTAAAATTTCTCGAATTTGATCTCATCAAGGAAGGTGGTTTAATTTCGATGTTGGACAACACTCCACCCTTATCTAAAATTCCCAATTGCATGAATTCAGATGCTAGAGTTTGAATCTCCCTAGAAAAAGATCGCTCAAGTAAGCCAAATTACCCATGATAATTGTACTCAATGCATCTACAATCACATTGGCCTTACCTAAATGGTATTTTATCATCACATTATAGTCTTTAAAAAATTCCATCCACCTTTTCTATCTCAGATTCAAATCTTTCTGTGTGAGCACATGTTGCAGGCTACGATGATCAGTGAATACCTCGCACTTGACGCCATTAAGATAATGTCTCTAGATCTTGAGTGCAACAAGTACCACACACTGCCAACTCCAAATCATGTGTTAGATAGCTCATTTCATGGAGCTTCAATTTCCTTGAAGCATAGGCTATCACACTTTTATCCTGCATTAACACCACCTAACCCAAAATGAGAAGCATCACGAAATACAATGAAGTCCTTACCTTTTACCCAGATTATGCTCAGATCTTAAACCCTAGGCCATTCTCATGAGGATCCCTACCCGAATAAAGTTTTATCCACCATTAAATCCAACAAAACTCTCTCATAAGATAACCACAATAGTTTCTAAAGTCCAATAAAATTTCTAAATTAGATGAGTAATTAACTTACTTTTACCATTGAAAAACATGGAAAAACTCTCACCCTAGGTCGCCCTTACTCTTCCCCAAAACGAAATTGTCAAATACTAACGGTTTAGGAAAGCTTCTGCATAAAATTGTGACTAACCCTGCTATAGCGGCGGCGGCATAGTGGGATCATCTGTTATAACGACGTGTAACACCTCGCTATTTGAAAGAACTAGAAAGAGCTAGAATTAGAAATAGTCAGTTTTGGAAAGAATGAAAAATCTAGAAATTTGTTCAAGTTAAGTTAAGAATGAGTTTTTGGTCAATTTCAAACGGTCATAGATCCTATATCACGATGATTTAGGTGTGATTCCATATACCGTAGGAAAGATCTTGGGATTATCTTTCCAACTCGCCAAGTTCGCGCAATTTCGAGTTTGTATGAGTGAGATATGCCTATTTAAGGTTGAGATGTTCAAATAAGGAAAGTCTAATCCGGATTTTGGAAGGGTAGTGTAGTTTTTTCCTTACCCAATTATTTTATTTCATTTTTAGGAGTTTATTTGGGGTCTAAACTGAACTTGGTCAGTTTACGCTTTTGAAAAACTAAGTTAGGGTTTTGAGGGAAGAATAAAGAAGAGGAGAAAAAAGGAGAAGGAGCAAGAATCATCAAGTTCTTCAAGAATCGCTTGTGAATTTCGTCAAGGGGTGATCCCTACGAGGTATGTGAGATCACATAGCATTGGGTTAGTCCACCCACGCGCCAATCATGATTCAATTCAGCGAAGTTATATAGTTTTGAAAGCACATCTTATGGGTTCTTGATGAAATTCGTTTGATATCTTGTGGGTTCTTGAGGTTGATTCATGATTTTAGGTATGATTTCGAGTTGAATCTTGCATATATTAAAGGTATAGTCGATCTAAGTGTTTGGGGAAAGAACCAAGTTGATTTAGGGGGTTTAAAGTTGAAAAATGAGCAAGAAAAGTCGGGACTTACCTGGGCAGGGGCTTGGGGTGCCTCCCCAGCCAGAGCGCCTCAACAGAGGCACTGAAGTTTGGGTCTTGGGGCACTGAACCAACCAAAGCTCCCCACCCTTGCTTCTGAAGTTTTCCCTCTGGCGCTCCATGTCACTCTGAGCGCCAGGGACGCCAGTTCTTCCCATTCTTTTCCCATCTTTCCGTACTAGTTTCTTAGCAACGTACCTATGTTTCCTAATTGATTCCAACACTCTAAGGTACGTCTAAACATCATGAAATCATCCATAAAGATGAGATAGAGAACATTGAATCCATAGTTCAATTCAAGGAAAGTTAAGAGACAAGTTAAGAAGTCAAGAATCAAGTTAATAAAAGTTCATAGAGTTTTTCAAAAGTCTTTTACAAATATTTTCAAGTAGTTTTAAGACTTAAGTTTTGAGTTGAGTAAAGAGTAAAAGTAAATTTCATTTCTTCAAAGATTATACGAGAACTAAGTATTCCTAAGAGTTAAAATGTTTTCACATTTGAGCAAGAAAGGAAACACTGATTTCCAAAAGAGCTTTTAAGCTAAGTTTTGAGTAATTATCTCAAACTAAAGAAAGAGTTTTTGCTTTAAAAAAATATGAGCTGAGTATATTTTGGGTGTAGTATTGAGCACCGATATGGGGACGCGAGTTCATAATAACTCAAGTCTCCATAAACCATGTGTCATCATGGGTAGAAAAGGATCATAAGGATCATACTTTTTAGATGATTCCTTAGTTTTTTTTAGCATAGACTAGTGGATCCACTTAGTTAAGGTGTTCTATATGAAGACAAATTATAGGACAGTTTTGGCACCGTAGGCAAGACGTTGTATCACCACTTAGGCTTATAGTGGTGGTTGACGGTTAGAGAAACTCACTTTATATTATATTACTCTACATGTAAACTGAGTTGTTATTTAATTTCTTTAACAAATTGGGTTGCTACTACTGTTTTAAATGCTTTTATTACTGCACTATTATTGTTGTTTTACTTTGCATTTGAGTTGAGCTATTCATGAGTTGAGTAAAGCCAAGGTAAGTGTTCTTTTTCAGGTCCCTTTCAAGCTTTTGTCTTGTTTAGTATTCCCCTCGTATACTCGTACATTTAATGTACTGATATCATTTGACCTGCATCATTTTGTGATGCAGACACAGGTAACCAGGATCAGCATCCAGCGCCTCGTTGATCCAATTGAGCACTCGGAGTCAGTTGGTGAGCCTCCTTGCTTTTCGAAGGACTCTTTTTAATTTGCTTTCTAGTATTTCAGTTGTTAGGATGATTAGGAGTCTTGTCCTGACATCTTTATTTGTTTTAGAGGCTTCATAGACGAGTAGTCATAGTTCTTTAGTCTTGTATTTCAGATGTTTTTCTATAAGACTTGAGTTGCCAACTATGGCTAGTTTGAATGTTTATCTTTAAATGTTCTAAGTTTATTCTAGCTAGTTGTTTTACAAATTCATTTGATTCTTGTAATAATGATTTAAGTCTTACGTTGAGTAAGTAAGCCAGGCCAAGAGTTCTCTTAGGGCCAACAATTGTTTTCGAGTGCCTATCCCGCACAGGGTGTAGGCTCGGGGCTTTACATGCTTTGTATTATAGCCCAAAGTTCAAGAGTCCTAGGGAGTATATGAATTCATTTCTATAGAGTCCTAGAGAGTATATGAATTCATTTTTATAGAGTCCTAGTTATCGGTGTGAAGTGCGCCACATTTATAATTACGAGGCTGCAATACTTTGGAAAATTACCTCACTTCTTTTATACTCATTTCGTGTGTTAGAGTTTGATCTCTAGAAAGTTTCTTATAATTCATGCTTGCGCATGCTTTCAGCTAATCATACCTCCATGAAGAGTTGTCTGAGGTCGTACTACTAGGAGGAATGTTGAGGATCAAGGGGTATCTAATACACCAGAAGTGCAACCCCAAGGAGAAGTCACGAATGCTAAGTTCAGGGAAGCGATTCAAAATTTAAGTCAAGTTGTGACTAACCAGGTTGGGAAACAAAGAGGAGCTAGACAGGAAGTGGCTAATACTTTGAGGATCCGAGAGTTCTTGAGGATGAATCCTCCAAGTTTCACTGGTTCAAGCACTACTGAGGATCCGGAGAATTTTGTTTAGGAATTGCAAAAGGTATTTGAGGTCATGTACGTTGCCAATGCTGAGTGAGTTGAACTAGTTGCATATCAACTGAAGAATGTTACTAGGACTTGGTTTGACCAGTGGAATAAGGGTAGAGGTGGGGGAGCACCACCTGCGAGTTGGGCTTGTTTTGAGGAGGCTTTCTTGGGGCTTTTCTTTCCCCGAGAACTGAAAGAGGCCAAGGTACGAGAGTTTCTCACCCTTAAGCAAGATTCACTAAGTGTTCATAAGTACAGCTTGAAGTTCACCCAACTTTCTCGATATGCTTCGAAGATGGTTGCGGATATGAGAAGCAGGATGAGTTTTTTTGTTGCTGGGTTGTCCCGTCTATCAAGCAAAAAGGGCAAGGCATCCATGCTAATTAGGGACATGGATATAGCATGGTTGATGGTCTATGTTCAACAGGTTGAGGAAGAGAAGCTGAGGGATAGAGAGGAGTTTAGAAATAAGAAAGCAAAGACATGGAATGAGTATGGGCAACAAAGAAATAATGTGAACCGGTCTTCTTTCCAACAAAAGCAAAAGGGACCTGCTCCATCATCTACTAGTGCACCTGCACCCAGAAACAAATGTGAGTACAATGGTGAGAATTCACAGAACTTCAGAGCTAGACCTACACAGTCTTAGGGTAGTGTGGCACAAGGAGGTAACTGGGCTCATTCATGTGCTAAGTGTGGAAGGACCCACCTAGGAAAGTGTCGTGATGGCTCCACAGGTTGTTTCAAGTGTGGACAAGAGGGTCACTTCATGAAAGAGTGCCTTAAGAACCGACAAGGTAATGGAAATCAGGGAATTAGAGCCCAATCTTCATCAGTTGCTCCACCAGACAGGGTTGCACCTAGAGGAGCTACTTCCGGTACTGGCGGAAGAGCAAACCTCCTTTATACGATCACTAGTCATCAAGAGCAAGAGAATTCTCTAGATGTTGTCACTGGTATGATCAAAGTCTTTACTCTTGATGTTTATGCTTTGCTAGACCCAGGAGCAAGTTTATATTGTGTGACTCCTTATGTTGCAAATAATTTTGATGTTCTTCTTGAGAAACTTTGTGAACCCTTTTATGTTTCTACACATGTTGGGGAGTTTATTCTAGTTGAGTGAGTCTATCGTGATTGTGTCATTTTCATCAATCACAAGAACACCATGGCTGATTTAATTGAGTTAGACATGGTTGATTTTTATGTCATTCTTGGTATGGACTGACTTCATGTCTGTTATGCCTCCATTGATTGTAGAACTCGAGTTGTTAGGTTCCAAATTCCTATTGAGCTAGTTATAAAGTGGAGTAGCAGTTCAGCAGTGCCTAAGGTTTATTTCATTTCGTACCTTAAGGCGAGGAAGTTAGTTTCCAAGGGGTGTGTCTATCACTTAGTCTGAACTAATGACTCTAGTGTTGAGATACCTCATATTCAGTCAGTTTCAATAGTAAGAGTTTCCAGAAGTTTTTCCTGATAATCTTCCCGGAGTCCCTCATAAGAGAGAAATAGACTTCGATATAGACACTCTTCCAGATACTCGTCCTATATCTATTCCGCCATACAGAATGGCATCAGCACAGTTAAAAGAGTTGAATGAGTAGTTGAAAGACATCCTACATAAAGGTTTCATTCAACCATGTGTCTCACCTTGGGGCGCTCCGATCTTATTTGTGAGAAAGAAAGATGGTTCCCTTAGGATGCGTATAGATTACCGCCAGTTGAACAAGGTTACCATCAAGAATAAGTTTCCTCTTCCGAGAATTGATGGTCTTTTCGATCAGCTTCAGGGTGCTACCTGTTTCTCTAAGATAGACCTCAAATCAGGCTACCATCAGTTGAGAGTAAGGGAATGTGATATTCCAAAGACAGCATCCAGGACCCTTTATGGTCATTATGAGTTCCTAGTCATGTCTTTTGGTTTGACCAATGCGCCTGCAACATTCATGGACCTTATGAATAGAGTATTCAAACCTTATTTAGATATGTTTTTTTATCGTATTCATTGATGACATACTAATCTATTCAAGGAATGAAGAAGATCATGCTAGTCATCTCAAAATAGTTCTCCAAACTTTAAATGATAGAGAGTTATATGCCAAGTTCTCTAAGTGTGAGTTTTGGCTTGAGTCTGTGGCATTTTTAGGCCACATTGTGTCTGGATAGAGAATTAAAGTTGATACTCAGAAGCTAGAGGCAGTGCCTAGACCCACATCTCCAATTGATATTAGAAGTTTCTTGGGGTTTGCTGGATATTATAGAAGGTTCGTAGAGGGGTTCTCATCTATTTCATCCCCTTTGACCAAGTTAACTCAGAAAATAGTGAAATTTCAATGGTCTGAAGCTTGTGAAAAAAGCTTTCAGGAATGGAAAAGAGATTGACTACTGCCCCAGTATTGACCTTACCATAAGGCACGTAAGGCTTTGTTGTATATTGTGATGCGTCTAGAGTTGGTTTGGGTTGTGTGTTAATGCAGAATGGCAAAGTTATAGCTTATGCCTCTAGACAGTTGAAAGCTTATGAGAAAAATTACCCAACCCATGATCTAGAATTGGCTGTCGTAGTTTTTGCTTTGAAAATATTGCGCCACTATCTGTATGGTATTCATGTGGATGTGTTCACCGATCACAAGAGTCTACAGTATGTGTTTACTCAGAAAGAGCTTAATCTGAGACAGCGAAGGTGGTTAGAGTTACTCAAAGATTATTACATGAGTTTTATTTATCACCCAGGTAAGGCTAATGTAGTTGTTAATGCCTTGAGTAGGTTGTTTATGGGTAGTACCACCCATGTTGAGGAAGAAAAGAGAGAGTTAGCGAAAGATGTGCATAGGCTTGCACGATTGGGAGTTCGTCTAATCGATTCCATTGAAGGTGGAGTAGTGGTGATGAATGGAGCTGAATCATCCTTAGTGTCAGAAGTGAAAGAAAAGCAAGACCAAGATCCTATTTTGTTTGAATTGAAGGCAAATGTTCACAAGTAAAAAGTATTGACTTTTGAACAAGGGAAAGATGGCGTATTGAGGTTCAAGGTAGGTTGTTTGTACCAAGGGTGGATGAACTCCAAGAGAGGATCATGGAGAAAACTCATAGCTCCAGTTATTCTATCCATTCGGGTTCCACAAAGATGTATCGTTATTTGAGAAAGGTTTATTGGTAGAGTAGTATGAAGAAGGGCATTGCAGAGTTTATTGCTAAGTGCCCGAATTGCCAACAAGTTAAAGTAGAGCACCTAAGGTTGGGTGGTATGGCTCAGAATATAGAACTTCTGGAATAGAAGTGGGAAATGATCAATATGGACATCATCACAGGTTTACCAAGGTCTCGCAGGCACTATGATTCTATTTGGGTGATTGTTGATAGAATGACAAAATCAGCCCACTTTTTGCTGGTAAAGACTACTTATTCAGCAGAAGATTATGCTAAGTTATATATTCAAGAGGTGGTTAGAGTTCATGGGGTGACAGTTTTGATTATTTCAGATAGAGGTGCACAATTTACTGCACAGTTCTGGAAATATTTTCAGAAAGGCTTGGGTTTAAAGGTGAACTTAAGTACTGCTTTTCATCCTCAGACAGATGGTCAAGCAAAGCGCGCTATTCAGACCTTAGAGGATTTGTTGAGGGCTTGTATGATGGATTTCAAGGGGAATTGGGATGATCAACTACCTCTCATTAAGTTCGCTTACAACAATAGTTACCACTCTAGCATCCAAATGGCTCCTTATGAAGCTCTTTATGGGAAAAGATACATATCTCCTATCAGATGGTTTGAAGTTGGTGAAGCTGGGTTGATAGAATCAGACTTAGTTCATCAAGCTATGGAGAAAGTGAAATTCATTCAAGAGAGGTTGAAAACAGCGCAGAGTCGTTAGAAATCCTACACTGATGTTAGGAGAATGGAGTTAGAGTTTGAAGTAGATGATTGGGTATACTTGAAAGTTTCACCATGAAGGGTGTTATGAGATTTGGTAAGAAGGGGAAGCTTAGTCCCCGGTATATTGGCCCTTACAGAATATCCAAAAGGGTTGGTAATGTAGCTTATGAGTTAAAGCTACCTCAAGAGTTAGTAGCGGTTCATCTGGTATTTCATATTTCCATGCTGAAGAAGTGCATGGGAGATCCTTCACTTATCATACCAACTGAAGATATTGGTATCAATGATACCTTATCCTATGAGGAGATTCCGGTTCAGATTCTAGACCGTCAGGTTCGCAAGTTGAGAACCAAGGAAGTAGTGTCAGTCAAAGTCCTTTGGAGGAATCAGTTTGTTGAGGAAGCTACTTGGGAAGAGTACTCATTAATTTATATACTTTATGTGTTAGATTTGCTTGTTGGGTGTATGAACTGAATGATAGTTGTTACACCCTTAGCCTAGTAAGAGTAATATCATTCGAGGACGAATATTACCAAGGGAGAGATATTGTAACACCTCGCTATTTGAAAGAACTAGAAAGAGCAAGAATTAGAAATAGTCGTTTTTGGAATGAATGAAATATCTGGAAATTTGTTTAAGTTAAGTTAAGAATGAGTTTTAGGTCAACTTCAAATGACCATAACTCCTAGATCAGGATGAGTTAGGTGTGCTTTCATATACCATAGTAAAGATCTTAGGATTATCTTTCCAACGATGCTGAGTTCGCGCGATTTCGAGATCGTATGAGTGAGATATGCCTATTTGAAGTTGGGATGTTCAAATAAAAAAAGTCTAATTCGGATTTTGGAAAGGGTAGTTTAGTCTTTTCCTTACCCAATTATTTTATTTCATTTTTAGGAGTTTATTTGGGGTCTAAACTAAGTTAGGGTTTTGAGGGAAGAGAAAAGAATAGGAGAAAAGAGGAGAAAGAGCAAGAATCGTCAAGTTCTTCAAGAATCGCTTGTGGATTTCGTCAAGAGGTGATCACTAGGAGGTATGTGAGATCACATAACGTTGGGTTAGTTAACCCACGCGCCTATCATGATTCAATTCATCGAATTTATATTGTTTTGAAAGCAAATCTTACGAGTTCTTGATGAAATTCGTTTGAAATCTTGTGGGTTCTTGTTGTTGAAGTTTCTTAAGGTTGATTCATATTTTTAGGTGTGATTTCGAGTTGAATATTGCATATATTGAAGGTATAGTCGATTCTAAATCTTTGGGGAAAGAACCAAGTTGATTTAGGGGATTTAGAGTTGAAAAACGAGCAAGAAAAGTCGAGACTTACCTGGGCAGGGGCCTGGGGCGCCGCCCCAGCCAGAGCGCCTCAGCAGAGGCTCTGAAGTTTGGATCTTGGGGCACCGCGCCAGACAAAGCGCCCCAACCTTGCTTCTGAAGTTTTCCCTCTAGCGCTCCACGTCACTCTGAGCGCCAGGGACGCCAGTTCTTCCCATTATTCCCCCATCTTTCCATACCAGTTCCTTAGCAACGTACCTATGTTTCCTAGTTGATTCCAACAATCTAAGGTACATCTAAGCATCATGAAATCATCCATAAACATGATATCATGAACCTTGAATCTATAATTCAATTCAAGGAAAGTTAAGAAGTTAAGAATCAAGTCAAGAGAAGTGCATAGAGTTTTTCAAAAGTCTTTTACAAACGTTTTAACGTCGTTTTAAGACTTAAGTTTTGAGTTGAGTAAAGAGTAAAAAAAGTTCATTTCTTCAAAGATTATACGGGAACTAAGTATTCCTAAGAGTTAAAATGTTTTCACATTTGAGCAAGAAAGAAAACACTGATTTCCAAGAGAGCTTTTAAGCTAAGTTTTGAGTAATTATCTCAAACGAAAGAAAGAGTTTTTATTTTAAAAACATATGAGCTAAGTATATTTTGGGAGTAGTATTGAGCACCGATATGGGGACGCGAGTTCATAATAACTCAAGTCTCCATAAACCATGTAGACATCATGGGTAGAAAAGGATCATACTTTTTAGATGAATCCTTGGTGTTTTTTAGCATAGACTAGTGGATCCACTTAGTTAAGGCGTTCTATATGAAGACAAAGTATATGACAGTTCTGGCAGCGTGGGCAAGACGTTGTATCACCACTTAGGCTCATAGTGGTGGTTGTTCGTTAGAGAAATTCCCACAGTATTATTTTACTTTATATGTAAACTGGGCTGTTATTGCATTTCTTTAACAAATTGAGTTGCTACTACTATTTTAAATGCTTTGTATTACTGCACTATTATTGTTGTTTTACTTTGCATTTGAGTTGAGCTATTCATGAGTTGAGTAAAGTCAAGGTAAGTGTTCTTTTCAGATTCCTTTCAAGCTTATGTCTTGTTTAGTATTTCCCTCGCATACTCGTACATTTAATGTACTGATGTCATTTGGTCTGCATCATTTTATGATGCAGAGATAGGTAACCAGGATCAACATCTAGCGCCTCGTTGATCTAGTTGAGGACTCAGAGTCAGTTGGTGAGTCTCCTTGCTTTCCGGAGTACTCCTTTTACCTTGCTTTCTAGTATTTCAGTTGTTAGGATGATCGGGGGTCTTATCCTGACATCCCTCTTTGTTTTAGAGGCTTCATAGACGAGTAGTCACAGTTCTTTAGTCTTGTATTAGATGTTTTGATATAAGACTTGAGTTGTCAATTATGGCTAGTTTGAATGTTTATCTTTAAACGTTCTAAGTTTATTCCAGCTAGTTGTTTTACAAATGCATTTGATTCTTGTAATAATTCTTTAAGTCTTCCACTGAGTAAGTACGTCAGGCTAAGGGTTCGCTTGGGGCCAACAATGGTTCTCGAGTGTCAGTCCCTCCCAGGGTGTAGGCTCGGGGCGTGACACGACGTGTCACCCACTATCAGGGGCGGACCCACATGGAGTCTGCCGAGTGCTCGAACACCCATTAACCTCGTCTCGAAATATATATATTTATGTAGAAATTAAGAGGTATTTGTATAAAATTAACATAGAGCACCCAATGAATAAATAATCTAATTGACCCATTGGCTCTTGGGTGGGTGCTTAAGGCTATTTTAGTATTGTTGAGCATGAGTTCGAACCTCATTGTTAACATGTATTTTTTATACTTTTCACTTTGCCACTTTCAGAGCACCCACAACCTTAGAATCCTAGATCCGCTAACAAAATAAAGTTTAATTCTCACCACGTCAATAATTGTTGAATCACAAAGAACACAATAATATTATGTGGTCGGGTAGAGGGGTTTGTTGCATGCTAAACAACCCCGTAATCTAAATTTCAAATTACATGTAGACATTTAAACTTTAAAGTATGTATTATCTATCATATAGTACAATAAATTATAAATTAAATTAATAAAAAAAAATCAGGTGAGATGTGGATATCAGGTGGAAATTATATATATCCATAACTTTACTTTAAATATTAAATTTCCCCCCTCAAGTTTGAAAAATCGTGATTCTCTCCCTTTTTTGCCTAATTAACTTTCTAAATGTCTTCTCTATCTTTACACTATCAAAAGAAATTTATATACACTTCTTTAAAATCATAGTATTTTTGTTATTTAATTTACATAAAAAAGTTTCTATAAAAGAACACAAATTTGACCAAAAAGGAAAAGTGAGAACTGAGAAGTATTGCTTGAGTATATAAATTAATGTCGTCCTAAAAGGAAACAAATGAATAGAATAAAAAACAATTTTACTGTTTTTAATGAAATTTATTGTATAATAACTTTATAAACATATTTCGATAAAATTAATATAAAAATAATTATTAAAAATAAAGATATACTTCATAACAATTTTCTTTAGAGATTATCTACTTTTATTATATAACTTAAATAACATTTCATATTAGTGATAACCAAAATCTATTTATCAATGTAGATAATGCAGAATAAGAGATAAACGTATATATGAACGTGTTATTTAATTTGAACTCAACTAGTATATATGTCCTCCATTTTTTAGTATAAATAAGTAGATATTTAAATTTGAACTTAAAAATTATATGATAATTTGTGTGAAATATACTCAAACTAATTTATGTTATGCCATATAGGACACATGCTATATCGTGTTAGAATATATATTACAAGTATATGTATCTACTTATTCATACCCAAAATTGAAGGTTGTAAATGCAAACTGAACTGAAATACTCAACTTTTTGGAGCGGATCGATCTTTTATTGCCCCCCAACCCCGCCGCCGCCTTCCCTGTATAAACATATACATGAACATGTCATTTAACTTGGCTTCAGCTATTATTTATGTCTTCAAACTTTAAGTGTAAACAAGTAGACACTTAATCTTGAACTTAAAAACTATGTGACAATTGTGTGAGATATACTCAAACTAATTTATATTATGCCATATATGACACGTGTTATTTCGTGTTAGAATATGCATTACAAGTTTAAATACCTATTTGTTCACATCCAAAATCAAAGACTATGAGTGCAAATCGAAATACTCTAACTTTTTAGAGTGGATCAATCTTCTAATATTCTCCTTGCCACATAGTCAGTGGCGGATACAGAATTTTCATTAAAGGGTGTCAATGATAAAAAAATTATAAATAGGCTAGTAGGGCTTGAACACACGACCTCATGGAGTGTTTGCAAGGCCTCTAACCAATAGACTAAGCCTTCAACTTGTTTCAAAAAGTGTCAATTTATATATTTATATTTATTAAACTAAAATTTAATCACTATATACAACATAATTTTTCGACGAAGGGATGTCGCTCGACACCCCTTGGACCAAGGTAGGTCCGCCACTGCACATGGTCACTGAAAGCACGAAAGCTAAGCCACTAATGTTGTCATATGTATAATCTGAAGTCAAGATATAAAGTACGTTAATACATTATTCTTAAAAAATACATACATACGTACCCATAATTTAAAGATATTTCCAACCCTTTTCAATAAGAAAAAAATAAAGGGTTTGAGAGTGAAAAAGAAGGATGAATGTAGTGATGTTGTGAGAAAGTGATTAGGCCATCACTAGAAACTTGTCTTTTCTTTTTAGAGAGTGACGTGCCACGTCAATCCACCCCTTCTCTGACTTATGATCAATTATTATAACCTACAACATTTAATGGACTACCCATCTATTTGCCACGTGTCGTATTGGGGGATCTCTTTGCTGCCCATAATACGACAAAGACACTTCTAATCCTTATCCTCTTCCACATGGCACTTTTATGATTTTTTCAGCCCAAAAAATACTTTATTTATCCAATTTTAATTGTTATGTTACGATTTTTAAAAGTTAAATTAAATTATATTAATTCGATATTTTAAATAAACAATTTAGTTATTTAAAAACAGTATGAAATGTACTATTTCCTCCATTTCAAATTAATTGAATTGTTAAGATGTTTCACACCTTTTAAGAAAAGAAGATTAAGACATAAATTAGACATAATTTTCCATTTTTACTCTTATTAATTATTGTCAAATTTATGATTAAAATAACTAAACATTAATTAATAACTAATTCCAATACTAATTAATGAAGGGTAAAATTGAAAGAACATTTTAAAAGTAGTCTTGAAAATTGAACAATTAAGTTAATTTGAAAAATGAAAAATGTCTCAACAATTCAATTAATTTGAAATAGAGGGAGTATAAATTTCAATTTTAGCATATCAATATGATAAAAAATACATCATTAAATGTTAGTTAAAATTAATATCATTTGACTCTAAAAAGGAAACTATGACAATTAAAAGTGGACGGAGGTAATAAATAAAGAAGGCATTTTGCTAGTTATAATAAATAGTTTGTTTGAGTCAGATTAAGACTAGATATTTGAAAAAATATAAAATTAATTTATATGACTTATTTTTTATTTTATACTTCACTTGAATCTTCAATAAGTGCATGTTATTGCGTTTACAAAAAAAAAATCAACTATATATACGTTAAACTAATATTTCTTTTGTGTATTTTTATTTGTCTATTATTTAAAAATATATACTAACCATTTTTAACATATTCAAAAAATAAAAAAAATATCTTCATATTTTATCTTTAATTTTAGTTACTTATTCTTTAAATTATTTTTTAATATTTAACTTAAATTAATAAAAATAATGTGATATAATAGCAAAGTCAATTATTTGTAACCCAAAATTATTTTTCCTGTCCAAATTGCTAAATGCTAGTTCGAAGCTCAAAGAATCAATTCCTTCCATTAATTTTTAATTGTCATAATTTTTTTTTAAAAGTTAAATTATAAGAATTTTGAATAATATTGTATGATTTATTTTTTCATAATACTGATATGCCAAAAATTGTAATTTATAGTACTTTTCGTATAGTTTTTGACTAAATTTTTTGTTTAAAATATTGTTGAATTAATGTAATCTAATTTAACTTTAAATATTAATCAAATTGACTTCCGAAAAACGTAACATGACAATTAAAAACATCTCATGGTAAAAGAAATAATAATGCGTGTTTGGTAGCTATTAATTTCTACCATTTTACCAAATACCAATTATACTTTTTGGATATGTTAAGGAAAGCCACCTGATGATTGAAATTGGTGTAATTACACAATCTAGCAATTATATTGATCAATTTCATTTGTTTAAAAAAGAATGACTTAATTTTTTTTTTTAGTCTATTTAAAAAAAATGACCCCCTTTCCTTTTTTGGCAACACTTTAACTTCATCTTTTCATGTAGCATGTTTAAAGCCACAAGATTAAAGAGCATTTTGGTACATTTGACATAACTTTAATTTAGAACCACAAGATTAAAATGTCTCGTTTATTTTCTTAAACTTCATTTCAAGTCAAATTAGATTATTCTTTTTTAAATGGAGGGAGTATTTTATTTAATTTAATAAAATTCAGTATCCTTGTCACACCAAATAACATTGCCGCGTGTCCTAATGGGGATGTATTTGCTACCATATAGGACAAGGACACTCTTCTAATCCCTTATTATCTACTTCCACATGGCACTTCTATGAATTTTTCAACCAAAAAAAAAGACATTTTGCTATTTATAGTAAGTAGTTTCGTTAAAATGTCGATGTTCACCTTTTTTTTAATTTTTTTTTATTGTTTTCAATTAACTTTACATATTAAGTATCATAATTACGACTATATAGCAACAGTTTTTTTCCCACCTAAATAGCATTAGTTTTTTTTAAAAATTATATTTTAATAATAAAAAAAATATTTAAAAAAAACACGTTAAATGAGTGCTCCATAATTTACGTCATTCTCCTTTTTTTCTCAAATTTTTTACCTTCCACTATTTGCTCAGATTGGTTATATATATTCTCTCCTAACAATAAAAGGTTTCTTAACAAAAATAAAAATCTCTTACTACTCATTCTAGACGCATTTCAATCATGGATACCAACAATTATTCAATCCTAATTCACCATAAAGGACGTTGGAAAGCATCAGGTAATATTGATAAATCAATTTTTGATTGGTATTTTTTAAAGTGATTTTTCTACGTGGAAAATCATGATCGTTATGTTGGATATGATTTTTTTTGTTACAATCTAGCAAACGACGTTAAAAATGGTGTAATTTCGAATCTTTTAATTAATGATTTTTGTTGTTGTTGTTGTTCAGCAATTTCGAGTTTTTTTTGGGGGGAAATTTTTTCTTTTGTTTGTTTTCTAGGGTCTGTAGGTTAAGAATAGAAAGTAGTTTTAGTGCTTATGGTTAGTAACTTGCTTAAATAATTGTTTTTAAATATTGAACATGTTGATCGTACCGTGTGGTGTATTTCTGATTTTTAAGGTGTCATTCAGAATGTTAATAATGGTGTGCATATTGATTATATTTTGGTAGATAATTTGGACTGTTAAGTTATTGGGTGAAAATGATAGTTTTTAATTGGTGTCATTCAGTTTGTTGTTTTTTCGGTACATAATGATGGTGTCATATTAATTCTATTTGTTTGAATATTTTATATTGGTAAGTTATTTGGTGTAATTGATCGTTTTTATTTACTAAACATAATGGTCTGCCAGTTTGCTTAGATTCTAATTTTTATGGTGTTTTTCATAGTGGTATTTTTGGTACATAATGATGGTGTTCATATTTATTCTGCTTGGTAGATCATTTGGATAACTCAAAAAATAACTTAATAGTGTAATTTATGAATTTTGTGGTACATATATTGAATAATTATGGGAGAGAACTCTTTAAACCAGGCTATATTATTTTAATACATTGAAATGACCAGGCTGATTGTTGAGATTGACTTCGAATATGTTTTGATCTAAAACAGGTAGATATGTTGATTACGATATTGAAGGAGTAATATATGATGCAAACACAAAATATGAAGGCTTAATTACTACTATTGTTTCCCAATTAGTTGTGGACACAACAATATTTCATTTAGAACTAAAATATGTCGTGAGTGGACCATCTCCACCAATGAAGATTCATAACGATATGGGTTATTACAAGGAAACAACCAGGCAGACCACCAAGCAACGACCGTAAGAAGGGATTCAACGAAGAAAAATACAAGAGGAGTAAAGTCACTTGTAATAAATTTGGTACATCAGGGCATAACAAAAGGACTTGCCCCAAATTTGCTTATCAGAATTAACATTGTTGTATTTCAATTATTATTGTTGATGTTTTCTTCTAACTTTCTGAATTTTTTTACGACTGATAAATGCACTTTTATCCAATTTGGTTACTCTTGATTAGTTTATTTGTATTATTGATGATTTAATTGACATATCTTTGATATTCTCATGTTTGGCATACAAGCTTGGTATTATCGTGTTTGTCCTACAGTGTTGCGTTCTAGGTGACTTTAAATGCAACATGTTCAAAAAATTTGTGTTGTAACTAATGAGTGAATGTTAGTGTAACATACAAAAAAAAATGTAGCACAATTGGTGTGCTTATTGTGAAATAACACAAATATTGATAAAAAATGAATTGAAAACATTACTTAGAGTAAATATTTTTTTGCTTGGAACCAAAATTAATACACATCACTAACGTAAATTTTTTTGTATAATTTTGGAGTAGTACTGAAAAATGTTAACAAAAATGGATGTAGATAATGGCTATTACGTACTGATTTGGTGTACTTCTGGTAAAATTGGCACAAGTATTGGTAATAAATGAGGGGTATATACTAGATGATATTATGGTATAATATACCAGCCTGAAACATTGACTACACTTAAAGCTAGTTAAAGTGAAAAGTTTGATTTATATTAGACATCATTCGTAAGAAATTATGTATAATAATGCTAAAAATAATAGTTGTACTATAAATACCCAGCACATACACAATTGGTATGGTTGTGTAAACTAAAATTATAGTAAAAATTGGTGTATTTAATGGTTGATATTCTGGTAATTTATACCTACATGAAACATTGAATATGAAACGACTACTTAAAGTAAAGGATTCTATTTTGAATAAAATGTTGGTATTACATGTCAACATCATACATCGAATCTTTCAACTACTACTTACGTTAAAACATGTAATAATGCTGGTATATAGTGTCTGACATGTTGGTATTATATACCAATCTCACACAGTTATATTATATACCAAAAACACACATTTTTGTTGAAATGTTCTATTATAAACCAAACTCACAATAAGTTCTCACAAAAAATTAACCAACATAATGAACCAAATAGAGGTAGTTAAACTCCAAAATAAACATAATATCCAACAATGATATTCTGATAATGTATACCAACATGAAACATTGAAAATGAAGAATATGGAGAGTTTAGACGTTTGGGAAGGAAATTTCCTAGAAACTATAACTCAACTATGGCTACATCAACTTTATTGGTAACATAAAAAGTTATATCAAAAAAAGAAGAAAATAAATATGATTCCAATAATAATCAATGAAACGTGTAGATATGGGACTATAATAGGAGAGATAATATTGGAAAAATTTAATATCCTAATTATACTTCACATTAAATGCACGTTAATAAAAAAGCATGAGAGAGAAAAATTTGAAAAAATAAATAAACTTAAAAACAAAAATCAATTAATTTGCTATGTATGTAATTTAAAAACTATGTTTGTAATTAAATAGAAGTACATTGATATTTTGTTAATTAAAGTCTTAAGTAGTATACTTTTGTAATTTTTTCCTTAAGAATACTTTATAAAAATTGTAATAAGATGACATTTTTTAAGAACAAATTAATTTTCTTCCTAATTCCTACATCCTATTGCGTGTGTGTTTCTGTTTTAATATTGCACTTCAATCTTCAATAAGTGCATGTTATTGCGTTTTTTATAAACAAAAAAATCAACTATATATACCATTGGGAATACCCTTGAGATCTGGTTCCAAAAACTAGCTAATCCCTTAGAAAATGATCCATTGAAACTACGTACCAATCTTCTCGACCACAGGCTTAGCATGAAAGTCTTGTATCACACCCTCTACATTCTTAGTATGTGATCATCTTCTCATCTGATGGTTGTGCAATCAATATATGTCCGCCACCATAACTTAGCATCCCCTATCAACATGAAATAAACAATGTTTCATCCTTAGTCATCATCACTCTAGTAACATACCGAACTCAGATTTCTTATCAATCCATAGACCCACAATTATAATATGTTGAAATTTCGAATATATAGTAGCTAGCCTCTGGGAACTATGAGAACTATACGTGGGCCTTATGGGCATAGTCCCATTACTTGACAAGCTACTCAATAAAGTCAGATATCACATCAAAAGAAGCCTCTCAAACTGGTACCTCTACATGATCAGTATGTGGGGGAATTCATTTATTTTACTTCTTAATTTGATATATCTACGCGGGGCGTTGTTTTTTTGTAATATTCGCATAAGGTAAACTTTATTTTAGCGTTGTCCAAATTAACCGATGATCGCTCGTGATCTACCACTTTTTTCGGCATTGATAATCGTTTAGGGATGAACGATGGTAAATTGATAACTATTGTAATCATGATCTGTTTCATGGTTATTTAAAAGCCACCTCGTGCGAAGTTTCAAAATCTTTTGGAATATGTCACCAATTTAAAATTAGGGATAAGATAAAATCGTGAAATTTAAAAACTGATTCGGACTAACATCATCCCATTATAGTGGGAGTATTTCCGATATGACAACACTATTATTATTATGACGGCAGATCAGTCGCTATAATGAGGCCATGGGGAGCAGAACTCTGAAACTATGATTTCTTTTAATCGACCTACCCTCTTTTATTGGTAAAAGAGGTTAGGACTATCCCAAAAACCCTCATAAGCCAATTTAAATTTTAGGATAATTGATGGGAGAGATTTCAGCGCAAGAAAGGTCAACACCCATAAAATTTTGATCTACATTCGTTAGGAATCACCCTGCGGAGCCAGAAAGTTGGGTTCAAATTTCTTCAACAACTGCTTGGCCCAAGTAAGCTAGGCTTCTTAACCGAGTAGTTAAAGTTATCTTTACTAATATAATATCTTGTAGATTGTCAAGTGATTTCGTGCTTAGGCCTTTGAGCACGGAGTCTTGGAATTGTGGTTAGTTATGGTTTGGGTTGAGGATGAATTTGCTTAGTTGATGTTCAACTTATGGTGTTTGCTGAGTGTTATCCTAGGAAAGGTAATTGTGGGTGATTAGATTATGATCAGAAAATATCCGGAAAGAAATCTTTCGAGTAGGTGATGGTTATTTGATTTCCAAGTTATGCGATATGCTCATGTCAACTGTTATATAGTATTACTTGGACAATGCATGTGGGGAAAACACAAGGGATGAATATGAAACTACATCATGTTGATAAATCTTATGCAATGAACCTATTTAATTTACTTGTGGCTTCAACTGCGATTTTTCATTGTGAATGTGATAGTGTATGTTGTTTGTGATTGTTTGCTGGCTCGGTTACCATGTTGGTACATATTACTAATGGTTGGCTCGGATCCATGCATGGTATGTACTAGCAGTTGGCATGAGTACAATGCATGGGTACTAGATATCATTTTTGTGCATACCATGAATGTACCGTATTTATTTATTATTTTATAATTATTAGTTGGTCTTTAAATGGCCGAATTGATATATTTAAATGTGTGGGTGATCTTTGTGTAGAGTAGAATTGCATACTAAATACCGTAATGATGTTTTTCGGATCATTAGAGGTCCAAATTATTTGAAAGGTGTGATGAATTAGGTATGACTTTTTGTAATGTTGTGGATCATATGATTTATGAATGTTAAGTATGGGTAAGGAATAAGAGTCGGGGTAATGTTTCTGGCGGTGGTTATAATTGTATGTTATCTGTTTTACTAAGTTGTAGTTACCTATTCAGAGCAAATGACATAAATGGTCCCTAAACTATCCTAGTAGGTCTAAAATAGTCCCTTAACTATACAGTTGACGGATATGGTCCTTTAACTATCCACCATTTTGACAAGTTTGGTTTCATCCACTTTTTAAAAAAACTGTTACTTAACATCTGTTAAGTCAATCTGTCTTCTTTCTTTTTTCCACCTCTTTTTCTTCATTATCTCATTGTTTCCTCACTTTCTTTTTTCCAATTCTTCTCCACTAACTTTCTTTTTTGTCATTTCTTTTGTCCATTTTTTCACTTTTTTTTCAATTTTTTTCTTTATTGTCTTATTGCAATTAAATCGTTGGTCGTTATTTCATGCGAGTTAAAGCAAAATGCAAAGTAGAGAACACAATTGAGAAAATATTGTGAGCAAAAATACGATTCTATTTTCATGTTAATAATCGGTCATTACATCAATGAAACTGCATAAAATTACAGAAAAATTCAAAAATCAGCAAACTAAATTGAACTATAGTGCTCTGTTTTCAACAATTGTTGTGCAGAAAATAACTTAAACTACAACAAAAAATAGCAGCTATCAAACTTTGATCTAATTGCAGCACCAGAACACCCAAAAAACCAGCAGAAAACTGCTTAATCGGCACCAAACTATACATAACACATCACTAGACAGCAACATCAAACCACCAAAAAATCAGCACCAAACTGCTGCATCAGACTACCAAAAAATCAGTACCAAACTGCTGCATCAGACTACCAAAAAATCAGTACCAAACTGCTGCATCAGACTACCAAAAATCAGCACCAAATTGCACAAAAACAGCTCCCAAAACGTCAACAAACAGCTGCACATACAGCTCCAAAAAGGTCACCAAACTGCTGCACAAACAGCAGCACCAACCACCAAAAACCAGCACCAAACTGCTGCACATACAGCTCCAAAAACGTTGCTGCACAAACAGCAGCACCAACCACCAAAAATCAGCACCAAACTGCACAAAACACAGCTCCAAAAAGGTCACCAAACTGCACAAAAACAACTCCAAAAAGTCACCAAACTGCTGCACAGACAACAACACCCAACCACCAAAAATCAGCACCAAGCTGCACAAAAACTAGCATAGAAACTGCGACAAACTGCACCAAAAAAATCATCAAGCTACCCTAAGCTGCACAAAAACAACATCAAAAAACACTACAATGATCAGGTAAAGAAAATAACATAAACCAACAAAAAAACAACTAATCACATAAAATTATCACTCAAATGTAAATTTGCACCATAAGTCAAATGTCGCCAAACTACATCAATCACGAGAGCACGTCACTTTGTTGAGTTGAAATTAGCTTGACTTTCTGCAGCTCTTCTAACCTATGAAGTATAATGAATTAGTGGAAGCGTTTACACAAATTTAATATAATAAAGTAAGTGAAATACGCTATAGATAAAAGAAAAAGTACCGGTAGTTTTATAGGAGCACATGATGAAGATGATTCATGATATAGCGGAGACACATTTTGAGACTCTGTCTGCAACAAATTATACTTGCAAGTTCTTGTGTTATGTCCAAGCTTGTGGCATTTACTGCATCCTAAATATTTTTGCCTCCTCTTCGCTTTTGTCCTACTCGCGCCCACTTCATCTGATTCTTTTCTTCTCTTCTTTTGTTTTCTCCTTTTAGTACTTTGTCTTACTACTCTGGGAGGCAAAGGAGGAATATTCTCATGTTGCGGCCACATACTTTGACCATTCATAGGAAGAATAGCAAATTCATAGATCCTTCTATAAGTTTCCACCTTATAACAATCATCAATATACGAACTGATTTCATCATTTTTAGCCCAAATTGCTGATATAGCATGTTTACAAGGTAGCCCGGTCAAATTCCATTTTCTACAACTGCATTTTCGATTTAACAAATCTACGGCCCAAATGTCAGTTATGCTAGCTCCTATAAGCTCATAGTTCCACTCATTTGATTTTCTAGGAATATATTCAGCAGCAGCAGCTTGACTTTTGCACAATACATTTTTAATTCTGGGGCAAATATCATCAGAACTCCACTTGACAGATTTATCCCTATTTGCTTGCATTCTTGTCATGAGCATATACCGAATTTTCTCCAGAAGAGTGATAATAGGCTTATCTCTTGCATCCAATATCATGCTATTAAAACATTCACATATGTTATTCACTAAGGTATCACATTTTGCATCTTCGGAGAAGTGAGATTTAGACCATTCACTAGGTGACTTATCTCTCAACCAAATAGCAGCTTCTGGATCCAAATCAAATATTTCAACCATGCGTTCATCAAACCACCTTACTGTTGTCGCACTAGCAGCTTTCCAAAGTGCATTTCTTAGTGTGTCACCACAAAATCCGGCCCTTTTGAAATTACTATGCAAGTGTCTAACACAAAATCTATGAGCAACCAAAGGTAATATATCATTAAATGCTTCTATCAGACCTTTTTGCTTGTCTGACATGAAGGTCCAGTGAGCTCCATTATCGATCTCCAAGTCAAGCTTTAGATGATCCAAAAACCATGCCCATGACTCACGATTTTCTTTCTCCACAACTGCATATGCTATCGGATAGATATTGTTATTAGGATCAAGCCCAACAGCAGTTAACAATTGAGTCCCATACATCGGACCCTTGAGCCAACAACCATCCACTCCTACTATCTTTCTACAACCACTCTTGAATCCTTCCTTACAAGCACTAAAACAAATGTAGAATCTCTGAAATCTTTCAGGCTTGCAGGATTCTTCATTTTCAACCAACTTCATATAAATAGAAGTATTTGGATTTGTCCTCACTATTTCATTGCAATAGTTCCACAATAGCTTGAATTGATCAGAGATATCTCCATCGATCATTGCAATTGCCTTCTTTTTTGCCCTTCTACATTTAGATAATGTCACATGTGCTCTTAACTGAATACTAACATGATCTCTAAATTCAGAGATCTTCCAATTCCTGTTTGTTTTTATGGCATCAAGATATTTTCTAGCAATGAACGAAGATGTGATGGTTTTGTTAACATGGTTCCAATTTTTGCACTTGTGGGTCGGATGGTATGTCTTTACTTGAAAAGCACAATCTCTATACATTTTAGAAGCCATAATCTCCCAATCACAATCTGGATGCTTTGCACAAACTGCTCGTATCCTTTCCTTATCATTCTTGCGCCATTTTATATACTTTCCTTGACCGACTTCATGAGTTATCACAGCATTCTTGAACTCTTTTTTACTTTTAAATATCAATTCAAGTGCCAAGATAGGATACAACCCATCTGTATTTGGGTTGAACACAGTTAAGTTCAAACCATCTGAATTAGAATCACTTTCTAGGCTCTTGAACCCTTCAGAGTTAACACAATCAGAATCTCCATCTTCATGAGCCATTTTTTTTCTCACTGCTTCGCTAACTTCATATTCACGTGTCCCATTTTCACTCCTTTCTAAAATATCATGTTCATCTGACAAATCATTATCAGAGTCTTCAAAATCATCATCACTTGAAGAATATTCAGCCCTTCCCTCTTTTCTATTCTGTTCAACATTGTTGTTGATATCCATTCCAATATAGGAATCTAAATGTTCAAAGTAAACCTCAATTACTCTATCTTGAGGGATGTTTCTGAATACTAAATTAGCTTCAAAATCAGTTGAAACAAGCCTCATTTTTTCACCGAGTCTACCATATTTGTGCCAAAATGTGACTGACTCATTATCATATCCACATATCTCAGCCATGTTCTTGAATTGAGATAACTTTATTTTTGAAACATCAATATGGTCAATGAACTGGACACGACCCCCAAAATAATGTTTTTTAGGCTGGTGCTTCATAAACCCACCGTGGGTTACTTTAATGCTGATTTTTAAGGCATCGTGTATAGAATCTATAAACGAAAATAATTTTCTTTAAAAATTGATATTTTCTTTTCTACAACAAAATTTCTCACAAATAAAAACTTGAACTCTAGAAAACTTACCATACAGGGGAGCTGTACCACCTTCTGGTCGTAGAATCATTGTCTTGAGCTTTCACTAATGGCCAAATCAGAAATGAATCTAGGGTTTTCTTGACAATGAAGAAAAGAGGAGGGGAAAAGAAAATTGAGAGAGAGTGTACTGAACGACGTTTGTTGACGATTTTTATAAAAAGTGGATGGAAACCAAACTTGACAAAAAGGTGAATAGTTAAAGGACCATATCCGTCAATTGTATAGTTAAAGGACTATTTTAAACCTACTAGGATAGTTTAGGGACCATTTATGTCATTTGCTC
>JAJOOH010001009.1:0-46221 GCA_029582605.1 Solanum gracilifrons
TCACGACACGAGCCTACACCCTGAACGCGACACGGCGTACAAGACTCCGAAGAGCCTCATAGCATTCATAACATTCGATATAAGGAAAATGGTACGGAATTAAAACTTTTCTTCAAATCCATACAATTGAAAATCAACATTTAAAACAACGAAAGTCTACTAGTCTCGCATAGCCATCTAAAAACATCTTTGAATCAAAAGTATCAAAAGTAGGGTCACGGCCCTTTACAATCGAAAGTCTTAACAAAAGTCTAATACAATAAGAAACATGAAATGACATGAAGTACTTGTCCTCGAATCCATGAGGACATACCACTAATCTTGGAAGAATTCAATCCAAGCTTGAATAGAAGGAACTCAACTCACTTGCCGGAACCTACACTTGTAGTAAAAATAGAAGAAATATGGGTTAGCACATTTAATGTACTAAGTATGATAGTCATGCAAAAAATCATTCTTTAAAACGGACATTTGGTTTGAAAACCATGCATTATGCCAATTTGAGAAAACTTCATGAACATAAGTTTAAGAGGCATAAGATACAAGTGTAATCAACATACAAGACATGTCATCACATTAGAACATAATCAACATATAAGTCATTTCATCACATTTGGCCTTCACCCTATGTAACCCCAAGCTATACTGTGTACAATGTATGAATAGTGTCCCATACCACCATCCACACTAAGTACCACATTAAGGGCCACCAAAAGTGAACTTACCATTATTCCTTTTCATTTTTAGACAATACTCATACATAAGGAACATAAACATATCATAAGTCATGACAAGGATAATAACTCATAATATCATCCAAGTAAAGCATGCATCATTACATTATACATTTAAGTAAAGATTCTTCATTAGTCATTAAGACATTAGAGAACTCACTATAGCCCTCTCAAAGCCTACTTGTGCAATGCATGGATGGTATCCCATACTACCACCCACATTTTATAGAATTTCTCAAGAGACCATAATGCACATCTCACATAATGGGAATAAGCGTTTAACCGACATAGACCATGTAAGCTAGACATCGAATCCGATGTATTATCCCACATCGTAAAGGTTGGTCTACTTGCCTAAGGTAGGATCAGTAATATTTTTGCTTAAGTGGATCCACTAGCTAATATCCTACGTGGGCACATAGTTATGGGATAAGAAGATGTGTTGGAATGTATGCGTCCACTTTAGTCGATGGGACCAGGTCATCAACACAGTTACAATATTAGACAGTAAAGAACAAATGCTGAAAGTAAAGATTGACAAACAACTTTACGTGGAAACCTCCTTGCTCAAGGGAGTAAAACCACGACCTGTTCTCAACAGGACTTTTCAAACTGCTTCCACTAATCCTCTCCAAGCAAAAGTAAAAGCCAGTTTACAAAATGAGATTAGCCTGCTAATCTCCACACTAAGGAATATATCATATCACTTAGCTGAGCCAGAGCAGATACAACACTGCCCACTATACAAACCCTCACCGATTAATATAGATTTTTCTAAGCGGATACCACACCACCCACTAAACCACCACCCTCTGGAAGATTTAGATTTTGACTAAGTACCAACAATGTTGCCCACTAAATCACCTAACTCTAGATGACTTAGACTTTTAGAAACCAAAACAAGATATGAATCCTTTATAGATTAGGATCAGATTTACAATGTAAGTACATGAGACACAAAGCTCTAAGTACAACAAAGACTCTTTTTCACTATATTAGGTCCCTTTGTTGAGTTGAGCAATGTTCTTCCTTGAAGATGGCCTTCTTTTCAAACTTATGAATTTTGAGAGAAAATCCAAATTTAGTTTTCCAAATCTTGAGTTTGTGTATTTTGGAAAGAGATAATATAAATCAACACAAACTCGTTGAAACAATCTTATTGGCTGAAGGCCTGCTGTTTAGAAAAGTTGTGCACCTACCACATCAGAGGTGGCTGCTTTTCTGACAGTTGTCTTGTCACCTTTTCATATCGCAGTCTTGCAGGGACCAGGTCCCTTGCAAACTTCTTTATGGGTTCTTGAAAAGGCTTGCTGGCTGACTTCTTTCTTAGGATGAATGAATTTAATATGGTGTTTGTCATGTAGAAAATATCAACCATAAAGAGTTATTACCCGTTGGACAAACACCCTCGTCCATTCTAATTGGTGTAGTACGCTGACGCCTCACCAACCTCTAACACGACAGCTTTACAGTTGTACCCCCATTATAGATCTGGACGAGTGAACTCTGCCAGGGACCTGCATTTGTGAGACACTGAAGCATACAATCTCGTCCGCTCTTCCTATTGATGTAGGACACTGCACTTTACACCTACCACCTGACATGACAACTTTACAGTTGTACTCCATTTGTATCTGGACGAGAGCACTCTGCCAGGGACCACGTCCCTGCATTTGTGAGGATCATCGAAACATCTAAAATATAAAATTTTCCCCTTTTTTGATGACTACACACAAATATTCCTCACACTAAGTTTATTCATTCATTTCTCTGTCAGCAGTCCCAATAACAAGGATCTGGTTCGTTGTTAGATCGATAAGTTTGTTAAATCATCAAAACTTCATATCAACTTCGAACTAACATTTTCCCTTTTTTTGATGATAACATACTTATTTACCAGTTCCCCCTATCAACAAGAACTCTTCGGGTAACTGGAGTTTCATCATCCCCGAAGTTTGTCAAATCATCAAAACATCAAAATAGCATTTTCCCTTTTTGATGATGACAAACTTATTCACCAGTTCCCCCTATCAACAAGAGCTCTTTAGGTAACTGGATTTTCATCATCCTCGAAGTTTGTCAAATCATCAAAACATCAAAATAGCATTTTCCACCTATTGACAGGACTAGGTCCTTCTCAAGTAGCTAGCATTGATTCCCCCTATCGACATGACACGGTCTTCTTCAAGTAGCTAACATTTATTCCCCTTATCAGCATGACCAGGTCTTCTTCAAAGTAACTAACATCATTGATCTCATACCTTAACAATTTTCCCCCTTTTCACATCATAAAAAAGGGTTAAAGAAAATTCATGGCCATTTGGGCAACACTGAGCATGAGTAAAAATGCATAAAGTAATGAGACAAGTCAGTAGAAACAAGACATTTTTTCATTCATACACAAAAGATCAGCAATCAAAGCATTGCACATATTATTACGAATGAGAAGCAAAACACTGCCCACTGAGTTTCGATAGAAAATAAGAAGGACTGACACGAGAGTTTGGGAAGAGAGGGGATGACTTAGAAGCAAGGGATTGAAAGAATAGAGTTAGAAGATCATATCCCTTAGCATGATTTTTCAGAATCTCTCTTAAAGTTCAGCATGCTTTGCTGCCCAGGCTTCATGTTGAACCTTCAACGCTGCCAGTTTTTTTTTTCAACCTGGTCCCTCTGATAGTGCTGTTTCAGAAGCTGAGCCTTTAGGCAAACCATTTCAGTATTCCTATTAGCAAGATCAACTTTCATAGCTTCCAACGCTAGCCTGAGTTTCACATAACAAAAAAATTGATAAAATCAAACTTACTCAAGGCTTTCGAGATGAATAGATCAATAATTGAAGAACCAAAAAGAGAATTTCATTATATATATATATATATATTTATTTATTTATATTTTGAAATAGACACCCTCCTATTCAGAATACTTGAGTTCTCAGAATATCAACTTCCCCCTTTTGAACATCATCTTTTCCACACCTTCCTTTTGCTTGGTGGACTTGGTCCCTCTTCACACTTAAAACAGCTTCATCAAAAAAATCTCCAGTAAGAACAAAAAGTTTAACCATTTGAAGTGTTTTTGAGAGAGGAGAAAAGAGGGTTTTTAAAAATTTATGTTCTTGGAAGGGGATTTGAAAAGAAATATGGAGTATAAAGGAAGTGAAAGGGTGTATTATGTGAGAGAGGATGTCATTTAGGTATTCAAAATATGGGACAACAATCAGATACCTGAATGACAGACATGTGGCAATTGTAACGGTTCACAAGCATAATTCAAACTGTAATGTTAAGAGTGCTAACCTTCGAGAATGGACCAGGTCCCTCTCTGTAGTTTGAATGTGATTGCCTATATCTGTCCTGACCTTTCCTTTCCTTTAGCCCTTTTGCCATGTGTGTATACCTACAAAAGGTATGAAACTGAACTTGCTAAAACATACATAACTGATAGATAAGGATACCTGCTCCATTTGCATAGTCATAAGAGAGTTGATTGCTTCAGGAAGGATCCATTCAAAAAAGTTTTAGCATTTCCATCATCAGCTTGATTGTTTCAGCCAGATTTTTAAGAGCTTCAGGCTGCTACTTGATCCACAAGAGTTGAGCACATCTCTACATCTACCTCAGTTGTTGAAAGAGCAACTGAATCTTGCCTTTCAGTTCCCCATGAATGATAGTTCAACCTTTAACATAAGTCACTCCTGAGGTACTATTTCCATCAATTTGATATCCCACATAATCAGCATCACATGTTCCTCCAAATCAAAAAGGCTTCTGATGGACAGAATAGGACCAGGTCCCCTGTCTTCTGCAAATGTCTCAAGATTCTCTCAGCAGCCTTCAAATGTGATTCCTTTGTACAAGAATAGAATCTCTGAACTTGGTACCAGGTCCCTGTCTTTGATCAGACATCAATTACCCTGAACGTTGTTCTATCGTCTTCTCTGTAGCTAAGCTCCTATGAGAGTATACAATTGGTCCTTACTTAGAGCTTCAGTGAAGATGTCAGCCATTTGATCTTCCATCTTACAAAGCTTCATGATGACATTACCTCTCTTTATCATTGTCTTGGCTTCAAGTATGTTAAGCCATTTGAGCAGCTCATTGATGTACTTTTCTGGACAACCGAGGGTACCTTTCGAGGTGTGCTTAATCTGTAGCTCTAAGAAGAAATCTTGCATCGAGCTCATTTAGAACTCACTACCCATGAATGCGGCGAACTCTTCACACAATAATTCAAAAGGTTTCTCCAAAACTGACATCATTGATATACTTGAATAATCATCAGTTCCCTTCCTTGTGATTTAAAAGAGAGGATTTTGTCAATTTTACCTCTCTTGAAGCCATTGTTGAAGAGGAATTTGGACAATCTATCAGCTTGTTGGGAACCGAGTGTCATACTTTGAAATACACCATCTTTGTTCAGCACTGTCTAACGGACAAGGTCCCTCATCAGGTTCATCATCTGCAACAGCTTTCTTGAGATTGTTGCATTCATGAGGATGTTCTTCAGCAAGCTCACTGTTAAAACCGTCTCTCTGAATCTGAAGCAACCCTTCCATTTCAAAATCTTCTTTCTTTTGCAACTTCTCAGCCCTTCTAAACTCATCAAAAAATCACATGACCACCTTTTTATGCACCCTATAAGCCTTGCTGGAGGAAGAGTATACTGCAACTATTCTTTTATCAATATTGAGATCAAACTTCTCAATATTATCCTTTTGGTCACAAAACATATAGTGTCCACCACTTCAGCCCAAAAGTTCTTTGAAAGATTAAAAGCCTGCTTATTCCACCTGAAGGATGGTCTGATCTTCTTCTCTTCAACACCATCGTCACTACCTTTGTCATCTGCAAATATCATTTTGAGCAGATCGAGGACCAGGTCCCTTGACACAAGTTTGTGTAGCAGAGAAGCACTTACATGAGCGCTTCTCTTGTGTCATACCTGAGCATTCTCACCTTGAACACTAAGGCAAGTGAGATTGTCATTATGAGCAGTATTCAGATCAGCAGTATAATGTTCTTGCATATCTTTTCTATCAAGATCATCACCCGAGAGAGCAAGTTAGTGACAACACATTTTCTAATAGGATTGCACCTTCATTTCATTCATCACATATTTGTGAAACACTTAAAATATTGTACTTCAACCATTGGCATAGTACACAATTTTAAAGGAGTGTTTCACAGATTTTCAAGTCCTGCCTATACCAAGAATATACCGTTTCTTGCCATTGCCAAAAGAGACACCTCCACCTTGAAGTGCCTTGATAGAGAGGAAGTTTTTCAGTTTTCCCAGTCCAGTGCTTTGAGCATCCGCTGATCATGAACCACCACTAACTGTTGCTACTTCCTTTCACTTGCATAACAAATCACTTGTTAGTCTTGGGAACCCATTTAAGACGGAGTTCCCAGTAAGCAGTTAACGGAGTGATAAGAAAATCTTTTGTCCAGTAAGGCAAACTGGCTTTCTTTAACTTGGAACCATAAGCAGGACCAAGTCCCTTCTTCAGTCTATTCCGCTGTTTGGAATAGTTTGACGAATTTTCTCCATACTTTTTCAACACAGGACAATCTCTCTTAAGATGTTCATCTCGACCACAATGCACACACAACAAATCATCAGCATCACAAACAGATTTGCTGTAAGGATTGTATGGGGAATCTATGTTTTCGCAACCCAGCCCTCTTTTACTGTTGTTTCCTTGACCAAGTAGATTTGTAAGGATCTAAGAGGAATTAGTCCATTTGAGGGATTTTTCAAGTTCCTCTTTTACACGGACCAGGTCCCTCTCCAACTCACTATTTCTTTCTAACGCCAATTCCATCTTCATTTTAGCAGTGTGCAGCTTATTCTCAAGCTCCAGCTGCAAGCTGCTTGCCTCGTTCTTTCCTTTAAAAACTGTATTAGTTACCCCTTTCATCTTTTCCTTTAGTTCTATATTTTCAGCTTCTAGAACAACGATTTGATTTTCAATATCAGATATTTGGGTAACTAAAACAATTTTTCCATCTTGGGAGATGTCTAGACTGTTGTTCACAAGATCCTTCTCAGTTGTTAGCTCACTTATCAAATCAAGTAACACAACAACTAGCTTTCTCAACTTACTAGTAGAAAAGGTATTCAAGTTTTGCTTGAAATAAGATAGAGTTACCTTTTCATCAACATCTTCCTCATCTGACTTTGCCATGAAAGCATCACCTGAGTCACTTGAGGAATTTTCCCATGCAGATGTATCCTTTTTCACTGCCTGAAAGAAGTCTTCTCTTCTGCTTGGCTTGTAACGGACCTGGTCCCCCTCTTTGTCTTTACCTTTTTCAATCTTGACAAATTCATTTGGTCAGCTCTGTGCATAGGATATTTTCCAATGGAGTGACCTAGTAGATCACACTTGCAACATACTTCACTTGAGCTGGTAGCCTTGTCATGATTTTCTTTCTTCTGATCAACATCATCAATTAGATTTGTCCTCTTGTCTTGGCCCTTGAGAATGAGACCCTCCCCTTTTCTGTGCATCTCATGAACTTGAAGATGCTCAAATAGTGTATACATCATCACTACATCAGGTTCTCTTTTCTCATTGCTAGTCACAAAATCATTTGTCCAAGATTTAGGACGAATTTCCAGTATCTTAGAGACTTGCTTGCCAACAGGGACTGGTTCTTCAAGAAACATGAGCTCATCTGTAATGGTGGAGAATCTGGTGCACATTTCATGAATGGGTTCACATTCTTTCATGGTGAAACCTTCAAACTGAGTAGTAAAGAGATCTAGCTTAGATTTCCTTATTTCCTCAGTGCCCTCATATGTTGTTATCAACAGATCCTAGATTTCCTTGGCTGATTCACAAGATGAGATCAGATCGTATTCATTTACATTAGGAGTGTGCAAAAATCGAACCGACTGATAAACCGAACCAAAAAAAGTGTTATTGGTTTATTGTTATTGGGTTATTGGGATAACGGTTATTTAATGGGTTTACAAAAAAAAATTATTGGGTTATCGGTTCGTTATTGATTTTTGATATTGGGCTATTGGGTTAACCGATAACTCATTAAGAATATAATAATTTACTATTTTAATTTTTAGTTATACATATATATAATATATTAAAAAAAATACCCTACGCAATAATTAACACTACTTAACAATTAACTCTCCTCTCTACTTTTAGTTATTTAACCTTTAGGTTTTACTTTTTAGTACTACTTATTTACTTTAGTTAGTTTATAATTGACTTATATTAGCTTTTGCACGACTGTAAATATCTGTAATTTGATTAACGTCAGGAATTCAAATTGTGTTTTTTTTTTAAATAACGTAAGAACTTCATTTAGTTACCATAAGCATGGCCTCATTTGCTACTGTTTTGACTTTTGTCTATGATTTGGTTTTATTTGATTCTCTTTATTGCATAAAGGGGACCTCGTTTTATATATTATGGTGATCGAAAATTAACCAAGTCTTTGTTGTGATGACCAAAATACAACAAGTTGGTCCTTGTTGTCCCGTTTGGAATGATTATTTCGACGTATGCATATCGCGTCAAATTATTGTATAAGTCATACATTTTTTTTCAAAACATTTTCTTATTGGTTAAACCAAAAACCGAACCGTTAAAGACCTAAAACCGATAAACTGAAAACCGATAACAAGTACCTTATTGATTTGATTATCGGTTTAGCATATTTAAAAACCGAAAACCGATAACCGAATCGATAACACTTATAATCGAACCGAACCGACCGATAAACACCCCTACCCATAGAGCCCTTTCAAACTTGGTTTTTAAGACTTCCAATTCCCCCAAAAACTTAGGGTTTCAATCTATATCATGGGTCCTTTTCCAAAACGTTTTCAATTGTTGGTTTATGGTTTATTATGGTTGATTATGATGAGTTATGATTGGAATTATAGAGTATTGTTGAATGTTGATGACATTCCCCTTTGGACCCATGAATCCCCCCATCTTTCTCAATTGTGAACTATGGTGTGAGTTGATTGATTAAGGAAGCATGCCAATTGATTATGTTTATGTTAATTGAGTTAGTGAATCATTATATTCCCCTATCTAAGGTAGTAATTCTATAAGTTTGGGTTGAGTATGACTCATAGCCTTGAAGGGCAAATTGTTAGGGTTTGTACATGTTGATGCAGATTGTATATGAACTAATGATTCACTTAGATAGTGATGATCCTATGTCTATCGTGTATTTGTGGTATTGTTGAAAGACCGTTCCCCCATACCCTTACTCATGACTATGCATGAAAGGTCTATGATTATGATATTAGTGCTGTGTTGATTGAAAGGCTTTTCTTATGAAACACTATGAACATGATATGAAAAGTTTACTCACGTAGTAATGAATCTAAGGTTGAAAGGACATTCTCACCTAACGAATCCATGAGCTACCATGATACTATGTTGGTTTGAGTGCTAGGCATTCTTCCATAAACATGAATCTAAAATAAAGACTTATCATGAATACTAAAGGGAAGTAAGCTTAGCATAGAGAGGATATGAATATGAGATGGAATCTTTTACGTCAGTTAGTCTAGTTTCCCAAGACATGTATCTCATGAGATGGAAACCTTTTACCTCAGTTAGTCCGGGTTTCTAGTATCAATCTCCTTATCCCGTAACTATGTGCCCACATAGGTCTTTAGCTAGTGGATCCACCTAAATGCTAAACATGTTAGTTCTACCTTAGGCAATTAGGACACCTCTTTTCAGTGTTGGGCATGACACCGGATTCCATGTAGCTCACATGGTCTATGTCGGTTAAGGCTATATTTCCCTACATGACAAGAACATGATCCATGACATGACAAGAACAATAATATGAATTATGAACAAGAACATGAGTTATGTACTATGATTACCTAAGAGGTTTTACTTAGTGTGAGTGGGGGTATGGGACTTCACTCATGCATTGCACAAGTGAGCTTTGAGAGTGATTGTGGTATGTGCTTTTATGACATGATGCTTTATGAGTTAATGTATGCTTTCCATTAATATGAACCATGAACGTGAACATGAATACTTATGACTTCTTAACGAGCTTTGCTTAGTGTGAGTGGGGGTATGGGACTTCACTTGTACATTGCACAAGTAGACTTATAAATGAGTTATGGTGTGGTTTCCTTATGACATGAAAATGTATGAATCTATGTATGTATGATATGAATTGTTGTTAAGAGTGACTCTCTTTTTTATGAACTATGAACATGAATGTCTCTTTGTTTATGAGTGTTGGCTATGGATGAGGTCAAGGTAAGTTATGCATGTCTATGGTAGCCTAGGGTTTCTTGTGGTATGGTTGGACTATGTAACTACTCTAAATGTGCATGATGGCTTTTAAACTTGATAAAGGCATGATTTCAACTAAATTCCTCTTTTATGCATGTTTTAAGGATATTCTATACATGGTTTTGATGTTTGCATAATCAAGACACAACTTCCAATTCGAGTGTCTACGATCGTACAATAGTAATATAACCCAACCAAATGGGTTGAGGTCGAGTCCCAAGGGAGCGGTTCCTGAAAATTAATGGTTAAGCGCAAAAAATGCTAAAGTTAACTGTAGCGAAAAATATTATCTAGTATAAACATACTAAATCTAAAAGGGATGATGCAAGCGTCAATTATCAAAGGGGGTTTGTAGTCAAGTAATAACTAAAAAATAGTAAAAATATAAGAAAACGAGATAGAGAGACAGGATTCTTGGGATGTTATAGGAATACGAGATAGACTAGACTATCGAGTACATGCTTTTGATAGTAAATTGTTGAACATTTGTGACTAGGCTAGACTATAGTGGGGGTAAATTCTCTCTCGAGCAACTTACCCCGAATCAACTCGGTTTCTCTAGAACCCTGAGTTGCCGCTTTAAGCACAACCTCCACCTTACCTTAGCCCATTCACTCTCTTGAGCTGAATGTGTGGGAGAAGAACTAGGATTCACTCTCTCGAGCTGAACCCATGTCAACCCAATACCACCGGCTATCAATTTAGTAGCCTTAGTTTTACGACCTCTCTCTCGAGCAAGCCAAAAACACTAAGATGAAATCATATTTGCAACTACAATTCCATTAAATTCATACACAACTACTAAAACAAATCACATTTAAACAACAAATAAACCGTAAATAAGCAAGACCCAACAGATAATCTAACCCATATTCACAAAATTACACCTCAAGAATTGGAGTTTTAGCTAGACATGAAAAAGAGATAAAAATCGATACCAAAAGGTGTTACCATCAAATGGGTACGATAAATAAAGTCTTTAAACACGTCAAGGATGAATATTCTTGAAGACCCACATCCAATTTCTTGGAGTTGAAACCCTTTGAATCTTCAAGTCTCAACAACAACATCTCCAAAAATGTAAAAATGTTCTATTCTAAAACTTAGTTCTCCAACAGCTTGATACTAAGCTACAGATTTAAGCGGGTATTTATAGCTATCAAAAAGTGTGCTGCAAAGGATCCACTCGGTACAGTTAGTCGGAATCGCCGAACTATTCGGCGATCCGCCCTTTGGTCTAGTACCTCGTCTTTTAGATTTTGCCCTCAACATCTTCGCGTTCTGAATCATTGGGCGATATGGTGATGCTTCGCGGACCTGCTCGGCGATTCGCCGACTGCTACCTTTCCTCGCATACTTGACCTTTTTCTTCAGGGTTAAGCACACTAGAACATTAGGCGAGGTTGTATGCCTTTCGGCGACACGCCTAATGGATTAGGCGATCGTCAGGACGTCTTTTCTTCCTTCTTTCAGCCACTTTGTTCCTTTTTGCTCGATAGCATCCATGCTTTGTCTCTCAACTCAAATACCTGAAACTTAAGGATTTTCATCAGATATAGAGGCAAAATATGTATTTGAGGACACTAAATCTATCAAAATATAGCCCTAAATGAGTCCAAATTGTGGACTCATCAACACCCCCAACTTAAACTTTTGCTTGTCCTCAAGCAAACTAGAGTTCAGCTGTTCAAAAAGGGTGTCTCAAATAGTGCTACATAAGAATCAATCATGAATGCACACAACAAGACTCACTTTACTCATGCAAAGATCAATTGTGCACTCAAAGATTCAAGTTGTGACTCACCATTATCAAAGAATCTCATGCTCACAGTACTTGCTTAAAATGTAAGTTCAAGCTCAACAAAAGTTTTCAAATGCCCTTACACAAAGAAAGATTCCATATTCACACAATGGTTCACAATTTAAAGTTTTGGAATTAAATGCAACGCTCACACTCAAAAAGAGGAACACAATGCATAATTTTACCCATAGGTTTGCCCGTATTTGCCAATCGACATTTGTTTCAGCTCACTCAAGATCAAAAAGGTCTTTTCAAGGCTTGTAATGGGGCTGAGTGCAAAGGTATGGTCATTTAGGCTCAGTGACTTTCATCTTTATGAAATGTGGTGCTCACAACACTTCCTTTCCTCTTTCTTCATCATTTTCTTTAATGCTCATAAGTCATCCTATTATTCACTTCCCATGGATTGTTTGGGAACCCCATTTCTTTTGTACTTTTCAACTTTATTCCACAACTTTTCTTTTTCATTCTTTTTCTTTTTCTGTCTTCTTTTTTTTATATGGAGGGTTTCCATTTTTCTCAACACCATGGGTTAAATGAGACTTTCCTTGCACTTCTTGACATTCCCTTTTCTTTTCACCACACCTTTGGCCTAAGTTGGCTATTCAACCAACCACGATTCACGAGGATTAAGGGTAATGGGTCAAGAAAGGTCATGTTGTCATCAAGTTTCTTCCAAAGAAAGGTAAGGTTCAAGGGGTGTTCAAGAGAGGTTGACACACTCACAAGGTAGGCCACAAACGAGGTATATTTGTCAAATTGGCTCACATTCTTCGAAGTTGCCTAAGATCATATCAAAATATAGCCTTACTTAGTCGACCGGACCAACGGGGCAAATTCTAGGTGTTGTCATGCATGGTTCATAGTAAGCTCATCACACAAGGCATCGACACTAAAGCTAAAACAAGACTTCACACTTTCGCTAGTGTGCAATGATCATCACAAGAGACTCGATTCAATAATTGGTTAGTCACAATGAGATGCAAAGAGTTCACATATTGTCTATGCAACTTCACTTGGCCTCATCGTAGCCGCACATTCATATTTGTTCGATTAAGAGCACTATTCAAGTCATCGATATTGATCAGAACTGATACTCAAATTTGCGAAAGGACAGCCACATTCAACACAGAAGGGGTGGCAAAATTTTTCAGAAGGGTCAAAATCATTTTGCAATATAAAATACGGAGCGACAAGCTTAAACATCCACAAAAACACAGTATTAGCACAATTATAAATTTCAACCCAAATATATAAACAAAACAAGTATGCACAAAGATGGCCTCACCCCACCACAAACAAAAATCATTTGTCCTCAAATGCGAATAAAAGTATCCAAAAGTAAAAGTAAGTAAGACATAGAGGGAGGTAAAGAAAGGATCCTGTCTATGCAGTCTCTCCATCTGTTTAGGCCTTAGTGCCTGGTGTGGTACTCTGAATATGGGCATCAGTGCCCGGAGTAACCTCAGGAGGAATAGCAGTGCGAGATCTACTAGGAGCTACTGTGGACGTCTTAGTCGGTGATGTCTGGATCACCGGCTGCACAACCGTCTCCACAAGATCTGGCAAATCTCTAAATATGCTCTCCTCTCAGCTCTCTCTCATCTCATCATCTCATCATCATGTATCACTATCTGCTCTTCATCGGTCTCTTCATCCGACTCCTTATTTGTTGTGACATCCCTCTGTACTGCTCCGGTGATAGCCGGAGAAATCTCCGAGGTCTCAAGAGTATCCTCGTCATCTGCACCCTGAATTAATGAAGTGAAGTCAGTAAATTTCAAATAGTCTACGTCCTTTCTCAAATATGCTATTTCGGCTTCCAAAGTCGAAACCTTGGATGTCTACCCCTGCCTGCTCTCACAAGCAGTGACTCTAGTTGCTAAATCATCAACTAGGCCAAATTCCCCATTTTCAGGCCAAATGCTATTGATAGTAGATTGCTGAACATTTGTAACTAAGCTAGACTTTAGCGGGGGTAAGTTTTCTCTCGAACAACTTACCCCGAATCAACTCGGTTTCTCTCGAACACTGAGTTTCAGCAATTAAGCACAACCTTTGCCTTAGCCCATTCACTCTCTCGAGCTGAATATGTGTGAAACGACCTAGGATTCACTCTCTCGAGTTGAACCCATGACGACCCAATAACCACAAACTATCGATTTAGTAGTTTTAGTTTTGAAACCTCTCTCTCGAGAATGCCAAAAACACTAAGATGAAATCGTATTTGCAACTACAATCTCATTAAGTTCAAACACAACTACTAAACGAAATCACATTTAAACAACAAATAGACTAACAATGAGTAATACCAACAGTAAATTTAACCCATATTCACATAATCACACCCCAAGAATTGGGGTTTTAGCTAGACATGATAAAGAGATAGTAATCGATACCAAAAAGTGTTCCATCAAATGGGTACGATAGAAAATGTCTTTAAACACGTCAAGGATGAAGATTCTTCAAGACCCACTTCCAATTTGTTGGAATTGTAAACCTTCAAATCTTTAAAGCTCAAGAACAATGTTTCCCAAAAACTCTAAGAACTCAAACTAAAAATATTCTAAAAATCAGTAATAATTCGCTACAACTTGATACTAAGCTACAAAATTAAATGGGTATTTATAGTTTTCAAAAATTGGTGCTGTGAAGGACCACTTGGCGCTGTTAGTTGGGATCACCGATGCACTCGGTGATCCTCCCTTTTGTCTGGTTCATCACCTTTCAAAGCCTTTAGCATCTTCGCATTTTGAATCATTGGGCGATATGGTGTTGCTTCGCGGAACTGTTTGGCGATGCGCCGACTGTTCCCTTTCATTGCCAACTTGATCTTTTCCTTCAGGGCTCAACACACTGGAACATTAGGTGAGATTAAGGCCGTTCGGCAGTTTGCCCAATGGCTTCGGCAATCCTCAGGCCGTTTTTTCTTCGTTTTTTCAACTGCCTTGTTCTGTTTTACTCCATAGTGTCCATGCTTTGTCTCTAACTCCAAATACCTGAAACTCAAGGATTTACATCAGTTATGGAGACAAAATATGCATTTGAGGACACTAAATCTATCAAAATAAAGCCCTAAATGAGTCCAAATTGTGGACTCATCAACACCCCCAACTTATACTTTTGCTTGTCCTCAAGTAAAACTCAAGTTCAGCAGTTCAAAAAGGATGTCTCAAACAGTGCTACATAAGACTCATTCATGAATGCACACAAAAAGTCTCAACTTACCTGCGCAAGGATCAATTGTGCACTTAAAGATTCAAGTTGTGACTCACCATTACCAAAGAATCTCAAGCTCACTATACTTGCTTCAAATGCAACTTCAAGCTCAATAAAAGTATTCATATGCCCTCACACAAAGAATGATTCCATATTTACACACAATGGTTCAATCATTTAAAGCTCTGGAATCAAGATCAACACTCACACTCACAAAGATAAACACAATGCATGAATTCACCCCTAGGTTTGCCCTTATTTTCCAATTGACTTTTGCTTTAGCTCATTCAAGATCAAAAAGGTCTTTTCAAGGCTTGAAACGGGTCTGAGTGTAATGGTATGGTCATTTAGGCTTATAGGCTGAAAATCCTCATGAAATATGATGTGAACAACACCTTCTTTTCTTTTCTTTATCAATTTCATTCAAGTTCAAAGTCACCTCTTATTCATCTTCCATGATTCATTGGAAACCCCCATTTTCTTTGTATTTGCACAACTTTATTTCACAACTTTTTCTTTCTTTTTCTTTTTCAATCTTTTCTCTTCTTTTTTTTATATGGAGGGGTTCCATTTTTCTCGAAACATGGGCACAATGGACTTCTTTGCATTTACTTGGTTTGCCTTCTCTTTTCACCATACCCCCAACTTAGGCTTTTGGCCTAAGTTGGTTATTCAAACAAACCACATATCATGAGGATTATGGGTGATGGATAAGGAGAGATTACAATGTTACCAAGCTTCTTCCAAGAAAAGGTCAAGGCTCAAAGGGTGCTCAAAAGAGGTTCACACACTCACTAGGTAAGTCACAAAAGATGTATATTTTCAAATTGGTTGACACTCTTTAAAGTTGCCTAAGATCACCTCAATAAATTGCATCACTGAGTCAACCGGACCAACGGGGCAAATTCTAGGTGTCATCATGCATGGTTAACGATAAGATTATCACACAAGGCATTGACACCAAAGTCAAATAAGACTCCACACTTCTTCTACTTTGTAACGTTCATCACAAGAGACTCAATTCGATAATTAGCTAGTCACAACGAGATGCAAAGAGTTCACATACTGTCTATGCAACTTCAATTGGCCTAGTTGTAGCCGCGCATTCATTTATGTTTGATTATGAGCACTATTGGAGTCATCGATATTGATCAAAACCGATAATCAAATTTGCAAGAGAACAACCACTTTCAACACATACAAGAGGTGGCAAAAAAAATTTGGAAGGGTAAAAAATCATTTATAATTAAAAGCCTTAGCCACAAGCTCAAACATCCGTGAAAAGCAGTGTATAACACAACACTATGGTTCACAACCCAAATATACGATCAAAACATCAGTTACAAAAGCACACAAAGGTGGGCCTCACCCCACCACAAATAAAAGTATTTGTCCTCAAATGCAAACAACATTATCCAAAATTTAAAATAAAGTAAGATAGAAAGGGAGTTAAAGAGGGGATCATGTCTAAGAAGTCGCTCCATCTGTCTAGGCATCAGTGCCCGGAGTAGTGCTCGAGATCTGGGCATCAGTATCTAGAACTATCTCAAAAGCATCAACAGTGCCATGCCCACTAGGAGTGGCCACCTGCGAATCCTCCCAAAAGGCTTGCACATCTGCATAGAACCCCTGGGCCCATGAAGGAACATTAGGGTTTCATGGAGTAGTTGAAATGGGCTTCTGACAAGAAGATGCATAGACTCTCCAGGTTCATTTCCCTTTCCTTTATCCTCCTTCCCACCAGATGTGGGAGGTTTGGTGGCTTTGCCTTTGAATGCAACTGCATCTACATTAGTGACAATCCTCTTTCCCTTCGTTCGGGGTGGCCTGTTTCCACCTGCAACCATAGGTTTGACCATGTCTGCAACTTCGAGAGAATGTTAGAAAACCATTCTATAGATGTACAGAAAATTAGTTGCAGGCAAACTCGCCGACTCGGTCGGCAAATCGCTGATGTCATTCGGCGATCAAGGGTTAGTTCGCAGAAAGCTATAGTGCAAAGGGATACAGGAGAGCAGACAAGGGCGAGAAAGAAGACTTTTGGCGAGTCGTCGAGTGCTTTCGGCGACCTCAGGCTTCTCGCTGAAAATTATAGAATCAATCATCAAATAAAGCATGAAATAAAAGGCGAGATTGGGAAATTAGGTGACCCGCCGAGTGGTTCGGCGAGCTCGACCCAGCTCGCCAAATGGCCCAATGTGCCTATTTTCAACCCAACTTCTCGAATTCAACCCCGCAACCCCCGAAAACAATATCAAAGCATGCATTAGTTTAATTAAGCTCAGACCCATAACACCCAATCATAATACCCACGAAAATTACTTCATTTTAAGCACAAGCCTACGGGATTTCGACAATCAAAACATTATGGGCAAGATTATCAAATTAAATCAGGCATTCAAACATACTACTTCTATCAGAGAGGATCATCACACGACCACACAATAAGATCATTGCAAATGAGTACAATTTCGATAAAATAGTCTTGAGGTTCAGAAAGCCAACCTTTGATGCCGATTAATGAAGATTGAAATGTTAGGCGGGAAAGTGATCCACAATCCGAGCACCAATTAACGATTAAAATACTATAAAATGCAAGAAATATAGAAACTAGAGTGTGGGTGTGAGGTTGGGAAGATAAAAAGTGAGGGAAAGTAAATGAATTTAAGACTTTTAAACCTTTGGCCTGGAAAACCGTTCAGTTCATGCCCATTCGGCGACATTAGTCGTGCTCACCGAGCTACTCGGTGACACGCTGAGTAGTCATTCACTTTGCCGAATATTACAGGACCTTCAGTTATTGTGGGGGTCCAAACGACGGTCTCCGTAGGGTTCGCCAACATGGTAGGCGATTCACAAATGATTTCCTGGGATCACCGAGTTTTACAGACTCCACATTAAAATTGCCTTGAGTCTAATGGTGGTCTAGGTTAGGGTCGCCGACCTCTTTGGTGATTCGATGAATGGACCTGATGCTCGCCAATCTGCACTTCTTAAACACTTTCCACACTTCCACCTACACAATCAATACACCATTATTTTATCAAAACAAAATAAAGCAAAAAGGGGTCTTGGGTTGCCTCCCAAGCAGCGCCTTATTTAACGTCGCGGCACGATGCAACTACACCTTCAAACCTCATTTTTGAAGTTAGCCTTAGTATCACTAGGCAAACCCCCCTGTTGTCTCGGGTTGAGATGAGCTGATATATGACCCATTTGGGTCTCTAACTGCTTGATCGACACTGAATGGGAGGTGACGGTATGGCTAAGAATAGACACATCTTCTTTAATTTCCTTTAAAGTCTTGTCTGATCCTTCAACTTTGCTGAGGATGTGAGAGAGCATATCCTCAGACCGACCACCTTCCGAATCTTTTGGCTTTTGGCGCTCGTGAGGAGCCACATACCTATCCTTCTCCCCATCCTACCAATTCGGATTACGATCCCTCCATTCAAGATCTCGATATTTCCATCCTTCATTCCTAGCCCAACCTTGGTTACCTGTAACTACTCTAACTATGCATGGTGGCTTTTAAACTTGATAAAGGCATGATTTCAACTAAATTTCCCTTTTATGCATGTTTTAAGGATTTTCTATGCATGGCTTCCATACTTAGTACATTATTTGTGCTAACCCATATTCTCTACATTTTCTTATAAGTGTAGGTTCCGGTCGTTGAGGTATAATTATCCTTTCAAGTAAATATTTGGTTGACTATTCTCCAAGCTTGGTGAGTCATCATGGTTCGAGGACAAGGCTTATTCATTTCTAGTTTCCTTTTGTACTTTCCATGTTCAAGACTATGTTGTAAAGGGCTATGTCCCTAAGATTGTATTCAGTTGTATTAGATGGTTTCTTTGAGACAAGGTCTAGACTCTTATATTTCTTTTATGAAAAATACTTCTATTGTAAAAAGTTTTAAATTTCACATCATTTCTATGTACCTATGTTCATAATTATGCTAAGGGCTTGAATGAGACCCCTTCGGGGTCAAGTACTCCGTGTTACGTCTAGGGGGTACCCGTGGGTCGTGACAAACTTTGTAATCAGACAACAATGTTTAGAATGATTCTAGGACGATGTCTCATGACCTATTAGAATCTTGTTCATGAGTGTGAAGCGCGCCACACTTATGAATGAGAGGCTATAAGATGTTTACGAACTTTCACTTCTTTCATTACTCTTTAGTCGTGCCTTAGAGTTTTAACTCTATGAAGTCCTGTTCCTAACCCTTCTCTTGTGTCTATAGGATATGAATACAAGAAGGGCTACCACAAGAAGGATGGAAGTGGAGATGGTGAATGAGGGAGTTCCTCCCTAAGGTCCTCAAGAGCCTCAAGCTCCTAATGATGAGGGGGTTATGAAAAATGTGGAAATAAGGTCGGCTCTCCAAATATTGACTCAAGCCATAACGGCTCAAGTCAATAGAGATGCTAGAGCTCATGTGAACCCTAATGAGAGCACCGTGGCTTTGAGGTTAAGAGATTTCACAAGAATGAACCCTCCTAAGTTCTTTAGTTCTAAAGAGGGTGATGACCCTCAAGAGTTCATGGAAGAGATCTACAAGATAATTGATGCTATAGGGGTGACTTCTGGAGAGAAAGCGGAGCTAGCCGCGTATCAATTGAAGGGTGTGGCCCAAGTATGGCATACTCAATGGAAGAGGAATAGGCCAGAGGGAGAGGGTCCCATACGTTGGGAAGTGTTCAAGAAAGCATTCCTTGATAGGTTCTTTCCCCGAGAGAAGAGGGAAGCCAAGGTGGAAGAATTTATCAACCTTCGTCAAGGAGGTATGGGTGTTGAAGAATATTCTCTAAAGTTTACCGAATTGTCTAACTATGCTCCTTGGTGAGAAAAGAATTTTGTTCGGCTATGCTTCATGATAACATGAATATATCCCGTCTTATGGTGTATACTAAGCAAATGGAGGATTAGAAACTCCAAGAAAAGAATAGGGAAGTGAAGAGGCCTAGGATCGATGATGGAAATTCTTCCAAGGGTAATTTCGAGGGTCAAGGGAGACCAAGGTTCAAGAGAAGGTTCTCGAACCAAGGCTCCTCTAGCGCTCCACGGGTTAAAAAGGATAGGGTGCCTAACCCTAAGCCTCAAGGAGGCAATAGTGGTGGATCTTGTATGACAAGGCTTACTTGTGCCAAGTGTGGCAAGAAACATGATGGTAAGTGCCTTGTTGGTACAGATGGGAGTTTTAATTGTGGAAATAATGGTCTTATGGTAAGAGATTGTCACATGCTAAATGTTAAAGAAAGAGAGGGTAAACAAGCCCTTCCTAGTGGTTCAAACCCTGATGCTCCCAAGAAAACCCGCTTTTATGCTCTTCAATCCCGAGGTGACCAAGAGAGCTCCCCGGATGTGGTGACCGGTATGTTACAAGTCTTTTCTATTGATGTTTATGCATTGTTAGACACCGGTGCCACTTTGTCTTTTGTTACACCTTTTGTGGCTATAAAATTTGAAATACTCCCCGAAGAGTTATTAGAGCCTTTTTCGGTGTCTACCTCGGTTGGTGACTCGGTAGTGGAAAAAAGAGTCTATAGCAGTTGTCCTATTTCTTTGTCTCACAAAGTCACCTTGGTTGATTTAATAGAATTAGACATGTTAGACTTTGATGTCATTTTGGGTATGGATTGGTTGCATGCATTTTATGGATCTATTGATTGTAGGACTCGGGTGGTTAAGTTTCAATTCCCAAATGAGCCTACTTTAGAATGGAAGGGAGGAAATTTTATCCCTAGAGGTCGGTTTGTTTCTTGTCTAAAAGTTAGGAAAATGATCTCCAAGGGGTAAATCTACCATATTGTTATGGTTATGGATGTTGAGTCTGAAACCCCTTCCTTAGAATCGGTCCCCGTGGTGAGTGAGTTTCTGAAAGTCTTTCCCGATGACTTGCCCGGCATTCCTACCGAACGGGAAATAGACTTTGGCATTGATCTCTTGCCAGATACTCAACTTATATCCATTCCTCCATATAGAATGGCTCCGGCCGAATTGAAAGAGTTAAAGGAACAACTAAAAGATTTGCTAGACAAGGGTTTTATTCAACCGAGTATCTTTCCTTGGGGTGCTCCGGTATTGTTTGTGAAAAATAAGGATGGGTACCTTAGAATGTATGTTGACTACCACCAACTGAACAAGGTGACTATAAAGAATAAGTATCCCCTTCCTAGAATTGACGATTTGTTTGATCAAATTCAAGGGGCTAACTATTTCTTCAAAATAGATCTTCATTCGGGTTACCATCAACTAAGGGTAAGTGGGGTTGGCATTCCCAAGACGGCCTTTAGGACCTGGTACGGTCACTACAAATTTGTGGTTATGTCTTTTGGATTAACTAATGCCCCAATGGCATTCATGGACCTAATGAATAGAGTGTTTAGGCAATATCTTGATTCGTTGGTGATCATTTTTATCGATGATATTTTGAACTATTCAAGGAGTGAAGGGTAACATACAGATCATTTTAGGATCGTATTGCAAGTCCTTAAAGACCACCAATTATATGCTAAGTTTAGTAAATGTGAGTTTTGGCTAAGGTCGGTTGCCTTCCTTAGTCATATTGTGTCGAGCATGGATATTGAGGTAGATCCTAAGAAGACAGATGTGGTCAAGGGTTGGACTAGACCTTTAACTCCTACCAACATTAGAAGCTTTTTGGGTTTTGCCGGTTATTATATGAGGTTTGTTGAGGGTTTTCCTCCGTTGCTTCTACGTTGACGGCTTTGACTCAAAAGAAAGCTAAGTTTGTGTGGTCGGAGGCTTGTGAGAAAAGCTTCAAGAATTGAAAGATAAGCTTACTTCCACTCCGGTGTTGACCTTATCGGAGGGTACCGATGGGTTTGTGGTATATTGTGACACTTCTCGAGTAGGTTTTGGATGTGTCCTTATGCAACATGGTAAAGTGATTGCCTATGCTTCAAGGCAACTCAAGGTCCATGAAAAGAATTATCCAACTCATGATCTCAAATTAGCAGCGATGGTGTTTGCCTTAAAAATATGGAGGCACTACCTATATGGGGTCCATGTAGATGTTTTCACCGATCATAAAAGTCTTCAATATGTGTTTACGCAAAAAGACTTGAATCTCTGACAAAGAAGGTGGTTTAAACTTTTAAAGGATTATGACATGAGTGTCCCTAACCACCCCGGCAAGGCCAATGTAGGTGCGGATGCCCTAAGTCGAATGTCAATGGGTAGTGTGGCTCATGTAGAAGATGAGAAAAAGGAATTGGTTCGTGATGTGCATAGGTTTGCCCGGTTAGGTGTTCAACTAGTGGATTCCACCAAGGGTGGTGTCATGGTCCATCATAGTTCCGAATCATCCTTTGTGGTTGATGTGAAGTCTAAACAAGGCCTAGATCCTATATTAATGGAGTTGAAATAATCGATACTCAACAAGTCTGTTGAGGCTTTCTCCCAAGGGGGAGATAGGGTGCTTAGGTACCAAGGTACATTATGTGTTTCGAATGTTGATGGCTTAAGAGAGAAAATTTTAGAAGAGGCTCATGGTTTGCGGTATTCTATTCTTCCGGGAGCCACCAAGATGTACCGTGATATACGGGAAGTCTATTGGTGGAATGGCATGAAGAAGGATATAGCGGGTTTTGTGGCAAAATGTATGAATTGCCAACAAGTTAAGGCCGAACACCTAAAACCGAGAGGTTTGTCCCAAGATATAGATATTCCCACTTGGAAGTGGGAGGATGTGAATATGGACTTTGTTTTGGGTTTTCCTCATACTCGAAGGCAACACAATTCTATTTGGGTCATTTTTAATAGGATGACAAAATCAGCCCAATTTATTCCTGTCAAGGTTTCTTATTCGGCAGAAGTCTATTCCAAATTACATATCAAGGAAATAGTGAAGTTGCATGAGGTTCCTTGGTCTATTATTTCGGATCGGGGTACTCAATTTACTTCACACTTTTGGGAGGCATTCTAAAAAGGGCTTGGTACCAATGTCAAGCTTAGTACCGCCTTCCACCCTCAAACGGATGGTCAAGAAGAACGCACCATTCAAACCTTAGAGGATATGTTGAGGGTGTGTGTCATAGATTTGCAAGGTAATGGGGATGACCATCTACCGTTGATAGAGTTTGCCTACAACAATAGTTACCACTCAAGTATTGCATGGCTCCGTTTGAAGCACTATATCGTAGGAAGTGTAGATCTCCGGTTGGTTGGTTTGAAGTAGGTGAACTTGCTCGAATTGGTCCCGAACTAGTTTATGAGGCCATTGAAAAAGTTTGACTCATTAGAGAGAAGTTGAAGACGGCCCAAAGTCGGCAAAAGTCTTATGCCGACGTTAGAAAGAGGGATCTAGAATTTGAGATTGGTGATTGGGTCTACTTGAAAATCTCACCTATGAAAGGTGTGATGAGGTTTGGTAAAAAGGGAAAGCTTAGTCCTCGGTAAGTGAGCCCATACCAAATCTTGAAACTTGTTGGAAAAGTTGCATATGAGTTAGACTTACCAAATGAGTTGGCTTCGATTCACCCGGTGTTTCATGTTTCCATGCTTAAAGAAGTGCATTGGTGATACGGTATCTATCATTCCTTTAGAGGTCTTAGGAGTTGATGAGAGTCTTTCCTATGAGGAAGTTCCGGTGGAAATTTTGGACCGGCAAGTGAAAAAGTTGAGAAACAAGAAAGTAGCTTCCGTTAAGGTTCTTTGAAGGAATCATTTTGTTGACGGTGCTACATGGGAGGCCGAGGCCGATATGAGGTCCCGGTATCCTCATCTTTTTCCTTCTACTCCTATTCAATCTTGAGGTAAGTAGTTCCTCTTGAGTTTAATGTTTTGGGAGTCATATGTATTGTATGAGTTTTCCATGATTTCCTTATGTTGTGCATGTTCTTGTGAGAATTCATGTTTAGCATAAATTGAGTTTTCATGATTTATACCTTCCTGATGTTGATTTGCATTTTAGTATAATGATTGCGTATTTGACTTCATGAGATGAATTAATGAACATGCTTAGTTATGTTTTTGATGAAATGGCATGTTGGCTCCATATTGTTGTGTTGACCTTGCTTTGAGTTGGATAAGGTAGTTTCTCCCATGTTTATGTGAGTTGATGAGTTTCATGCATATTGGGTTGGTAGATGTAGTTCCTACTTCCTGGTATTGCATTGACCATGTCTTGAGATGGAGTTGAAGTTTCCTCCTTTTGAATAGTGCATGGGGTGAATAGTGTATTTGTGAGCTTCGAATATTTTGATGTTTCATGCATGATGGGCTGCTAGTCTTGAGTTTCTAATTTAGTTTGGTGCCAAGATCATCATTCGAGGACGAATCTTCCCATGGGGGAGATAATGTAACACTCCGAAAAACTGATGAACTAACCTAGAGCCTAATATGTAAACTAGTAGCCTAAATGGGGTTAAAATGAAGATAAGAGTTGTAAAATGACCTCAGCTACTTAGTACTAAGGTTTTACGACCTAAACATCAAGGCATGACCTCCCCAAAGACCCCCCCAAGGATCCTTGAGGAGAACAATAAGGCTGGCAAAAAAGTTGTAAACAAAAACAGCATGACCCACAAAATGGGAACCCACGAGCTGTGGGTGGACTCACGCCCCGTAGGTAGGGGTCGTGAGTCGAGGCTAGACCTCCCCCAACTCTCCAAAGTTCCAGTACCATACCACGACCATGCAATACGATCCGTGGACCCACTCACGCCCCATGGGGGGGGTCTCGTGAGGGAGGTCTTGCCCTTGGCCAAAATGACAAGCCTCAGACCCAACCACGAGTGACCAGTATGATCCATGGGTCCATCCACGCCCCATGGGTGGGGGTCGTGGATGGGATCTGTAAACCTATATCAAGTTTCGTCCTAGGGTGTAATAATTTAGGTAAATTCTATTTTAATTATTAAAGGGTGGGGACGGTTTATATTAGTTATTTATACATATATAAGTAGTTATTAATCACTAACCACCTCTTTAACACCTCATAACTCATAAGACTCAAACTAAAAACCAACTCCCCTCTCAAATATTTCTCTCTCTAAGACTCCATTGAAGAGCAAGAACAAGGTAAAGCTTAGGGTTCAAGAAGCAGCCTTTCTTCTCTAATTTCTTGTGGAAATCAACCTAAGGTATGGATACTTTTCATCTATGGGTAGCTATCACCCATAGAGCCTTTTCAAACTTGGTTTTTAAGACTTCTAATTCCCCCAAAAACCTAGGGTTTCTATCTATAACATGGGTCCTCTTCCAAAACGTTTTCAATTGTTGGTTTATGGTTTATTATGGTTGATTATGATGATTTATGATTGGAATTATGGAGTATTGTTAAATGTTAATGACATTCCCCTTTGGACCCATGAATCCCCCCATCTTTCTCAACTGTGAACTATGGTGTGAGTTGATTGATTAAGGAAGCATGTCAATTGATTATGTTTATGTTAATTGAGTTATTGAATCATTATATTCTTCTATCTAAGGTAACAATTCTATAAGTTTGGGTTGAGTATGACTCATAGCCTTGAAGGGCAAATTGTTAAGGTTTGTACATGTTGATGAAGATTGTATATGAACTCATGATTCACTTAGATAGTGATGATCCTATGTCTATCGTGTAATTGTGGTATTGTTGAAAGACCGTTCCCCCATACCCTTACTCATGACTATGCATGAAAGGTCTATGATTATGATATTAGTGTTGTGTTGATTGAAAGGTTGTTCTCATGAAACATTATGAACATGATATGTAAGGTTTACTCACGTATTAATGAATCTAAGGTTCATAGGACATTCTCACGTAATGAATCCATGAACTACCATGATACTATGTTGGTTTGAGTGCTAGGCATTCTTCCATAAACATGAATCTAAAGTAAAGACTTAACATGAATACTAAAGGGAAGTAAGCTTAGCACAGAGAGGATATGAATATGAGATGGAAGCGTTTACGTCAGTTAGTCCAGTTTCCCAAGACATGTATATCATGAGATAGTAACCTTTTACCTCAGTTAGTCCGGGTTTCTAGTATCAATCTCCTTATCCCGTAACTATGTTCCCATATAGGTCTTTAGCTAGTGGATCTACCTAAATGCTAAACATGTTAGTTCTACCTTAGGCAAGTAGGACACCTCTTTTCAGTGTGGAGCATGACACCGGATTCCATGTATCTCACTTGGTCTATGTCGGTTAAGGCTATATTTCCGTACATGACAAGAACATGATCCATGACATGACAAGAACATGATCCATGATATGACAAGAACAATAATATGAATTATGAACAAGAACATGAGTTATGTACTATGATTACCTAAGAGGTTTTACTTAGTGTGAGTGGGGGTATGGGACTTCACTCATGCATTGCACAAGTGAGCTTTGAGAGTAATTGTGGTATGTGCTTTTATGACATGATGCTTTATGAGTTAATGTATGTTTTCCATTAATATGAACCATGAACATGAACTTGAACTATACTTATGACTTCTTAACGAACTTTGCTTAGTGTGAGTAGGGGTATGGGACTTCACTTGTACATTGCACAAGTAGACTTATAAAGGAGTTATGGTGTGGTTTCCTTATGACATGAAGATGTATGAATCTATGTATGTATGATATGAATTGTTGTTAAGAGTGACTTTCCTTTTTATGAACTATGAACATGAATATCTCTTTGTCTATGAGTATTGGCTATGGATGAGGTCAAGGTAAGTTGTGCATGTCTATGGTAGCCTAGGGTTTCTTGTGGTACGGTTGGACTATGTAACTACTCTAAATGTGGATGATGGCTTTTAAAATTGATAAAGGCATGATTTCAACTAAATTCCCCTTCATGAATATTTTAAGGATATTTTATGCATGGCTTTGATGTTTGCATAATCAAGACACAACTTCCAATTCGAGTGTCTATGATTGTACAATAGTAATATAACCCAACCGAATGGGTTGGGGTTGAGTCCCAAGGGAGCGGTTCCTGAAAATTAATTGTTAAGCGCAAAAAATGCTAAAGTTAACTGTAGCAAAAAATATTATCGAGTATAAACATACTAAATCTAAAAGGGATGACGCAAGCGTCAATTATCGAAGGGGGTTTGTAGTCAAGTAACAACTAAAAAATAGTAAAAATATAAGAAAACGAGATAGAGAGACGGGATTCTTGGGATGTTATAAGAATACGAGATAGACTAGACTATCGGGTACATGATTTTGATAGTAAATTGTTGAACATTTGTGACTAGTCTAGACTATAGTGGGGGTAAATTCTCTCTCGAGCAACTTACCCCGAATCAACTCGGTTTCTCTAGAACCTTGAGTTGCCGCTTTAAGCACAACCTCCGCCTTAGCCCATTCACTCTCTCGAGCTAAATGTGTGGAAGAAGAACTAGGATTTACTCTCTCGAGCTGAACCCATGTCAACCCAATACCACCAGCTATCAATTTAGTATCCTTAGTTTTACGACCTCTCTCTCGAGCAAGCCAAAAACACTAAGATGAAATCATATTTGCAACTACAATTCCATTAAATTCATACACAACTAATAAATGAAATCACATTTAAACAACAAATAAACCATCAATAAGCAAGACCCAACACATAATCTAACCCATATTCATAAAATCACACCTCAAGAATTGGAGTTTTAGCTAGACATAAAAAAGAGATAAAAATCGATACCAAAAGGTGTTACCATCAGATGGGTACGATAAATAAAGTCTTTAAACACGTCAAGGATGAATATTCTTGAAGACCCACATCCAATTTCGTGGAGTTGAAACCCTTTGAATCTTCAAGTCTCGACAACAATGTCTCCAAAAATGTAAAAATTGTTCTATTCTAAAACTTAGTTCTCCAACAGCTTAATACTAAGCTACAGATTTAAGCGGGTATTTATATATATCAAAAAGTGTGTTGCAAAGGATCCACTCGGCACAGTTAGTCGAAATAGCCGAACTATTCGGCGATCTGCCCTTTGGTCTAGTACCTCATCTTTTAGCTTTTGCCTTCAACTTCTTCGCGTTCTGAATCATTGGGCGATATGGTGATGCTTCGCGGACCTGCTCGGCGATTCGCCAACTACTACCTTTCCTCATAGACTTGACCTTTTTCTTCAGGGTTAAGCATACTAGAACACTAGGCGAGGCTGTATGCCTTTCGGCGACACGCCTAATGGATTAAGCGATGTCAAGACGTCTTTTCTACCTTCTTTCAGTCACTTTGTTCCTTTTTGCTCGATAGCATCCATGCTTTGTATCTCAACTCAAATACCTGAAACTTAAGGATTTTCATCATATATAGAGGCAAAATATGCATTTGAGGACACTAAATCTATCAAAATATAGCCCTAAATGAATCCAAATTGTGGACTCATCAACACCCCCAACTTAAAATTTTGCTTGTCCTCAAGCAAACTACATAAGAATCAATCATGAATGCACATAACAAGACTCACTATACTCATGCAAAGATCAATTGTGCACTCAAAGATTCAAGTTGTGACTCACCATTATCAAAGAATCTCATGCTCACAGTACTTGCTTAAAATGTAAGTTCAAGCTCAACAAAAGTGTTCAAATGCCCTCACACAAAGAAAGATTTCATATTCACACAATGGTTCATAATTTAAAGTTTTTGGAATTAAATGCAACGCTCACACTCAAAAAAGAGGAACACAATGCATAATTTTACCCATAGGTTTGGTCGTATTTTCCAATCGACATTTGTTTCAGCTCACTCAAGATCAAAAAGGTCTTCTCAAGGCTTGTAATGGGGCTGAGTGCAAAGGTATGGTCATTTAGGCTCAGTGACTTTCATCCTCATGAAATGTCGTGCTCACAACACTTCCTTTCCTCTTTCTTCATCATTTTCTTTAGTGCTCATAAGTCATCCTATTATTCACTTCCCATGGATTGTTTGGAAACCCCATTTCTTTTGTACTTTTCAACTTTATTCCACAACTTTTCTTTTTCATCCTTTTTATTTTTCTGTCTTCTTTTTTTTATATGGAGGGTTTCCATTTTTATCAACACCATGGGTTAAAGGAGACTTTCCTTGCACTTCTTGACATTCCCTTTTCTTTTCACCACACCCCCAACTTAGGCTTTTGGCCTAAGTTGGCTATTCAATCAACCACGATTCACGAGGATTAAGGGTAATGGGTCAAGAAAGGTCATGTTGTCATCAAGTTTCTTCCAAAGAAAGGTAAGGTTCAAGGGGTGTTCAAGAGAGGTTCACACATTCACAAGGTAGGCCACAAACGAGGTATATTTGTCAAATTGGCTCACATTCTTCGAAGTTGCCTAAGATCATATCAAAAGATAGCCTTACTTAGTCGACCAGACCAACGGGGCAAATTCTAGGTGTTTTCATGCATGGTTCACAGTAAGCTCATCACACAAGGCATCGACACTAAAGCCAAACAAGACTTCACATTTTCGCTAGTGTGCAATGATCATCACAAGAGACTCGATTCAATAATTGGCTAGTCACAACGAGATGCAAAGAGTTCACATATTGTCTATGCAACTTCACTTGGCCTCATCGTAGCCGCACTTTTATGTTTGTTCGATTAAGAGCACTATTCAAGTCATCGGTATTGATCAGAACTGATACTTAAATTTGCGAAAGAACAGCCACATTCAACACAGAAGGGGTGGCAAAAAATTTCAGAAGGGTCAAAATCATTTTGCAATATAAAATACGGAGCAACAAGCTTAAACATCCACAAAAACACAGTATTAACACAATTATAAATTTCAACCCAAATATATAAACAAAACAAATATACACAAAGGTGGCCTCACCCCACCACAAACAAAAATCATTTGTCCTCAAATGCGAATAAAAGTATCCAAGAGTAAAAGTAAGTAAGACAGAGAGGGAGGTAAAGAAAGGATCCTGTCTATGCAGTCTCTCCATCTGTCTGGGCCTTAGTGCATGGTATGGTACTCTGAATATGGGAATCAGTGCCTGGATTAACCTCAGGAGGAATAGCAGTGCGAGATCCACTAGGAGCTACTGTGGATGTCTTAGTCGGTGATGTCTGGATCACCGGCTGTACAACCGTCTCCACAAGATCTGGTAAATCTCTCAATATGCTCTCTTCTCAGCTCTCTCTCATCTCATCATCTCATCATCATGTATCGCTATCTGCTCTTCATCGATCTCTGCATCCGACTCCTTATTTGTTCTGCCATCCATCTGTACTGCTCCGGTGGTAGCCGGAGGAATCTCCGAGGTCTCAGGAGCATCCTCGTCATCTGCACCCTGAATTAATGAAGTGAAGTTAGTAAATTTCAAATAGTTTACGTCCTTCCTCAAATCTGCTATTTCTGCTTTCATGGACGAAACCTCGGATATCTTCCACTGTCTGCTCTCACAAGCAGTGACTCTAGTTGCTAGATCATCAACAGAGACCCAAAGGGGGAGGGGGTCAGTGCCGCCAATATAGCACTCTCAATCATCCATGGGATGGATCTCTCCAATCGAGTCGCCCTCACATCCGCTGAATAGGCCAAATTCCCCATTTTCAGGATCATGGACTGAGTAATCCTGATAGGCTGGGGGGAGGAGGAAGCACGTGGGACCTGTGAAGAAGAGGAAAGAGCGGGTGTACCTGAAGACCTAGAGGCCAGAATAGGCGAAGATGCCTCTGCAGGTAATGAGTCAATGTCAACATTCAGAGAAATATCTGTCGGAACTACTCTCCTCATGCCAGCCTCCTCTCGTATGTACTCGGCCTCATTACGTCGAATGTCAGTGGAGGATGAAGGGGTGAACTCAATATCCCTCGCAGTGTCCCAAGGTACTCCAGCACACTGGTACAACTCGGTGATCAGGACTGGGAATGGCAGAGAAGTATGCTCCTGTTTGGCTCTCATTGCCATCTCCTGTGAAATCAGCAGTCCCAGATCGATGTGTCTCCTAGACATGATAGAGCCAAGGCAAGCTGATTTTGGATGGCACAAAATGGACTCGTTCTGGTATGGCATTATGGTGCTGCTGATAAAGCCAAACCAGAACCTAGCAGCAATACTCAGGTCCCTCTTCTTAATAGGATCTCCTGCATCCATCCACCTCAGGGTGGTGTCAAAAATCAGAGGAGCCAACCAACCCTTCAAGTCATCTAGGGACTGAGCAATGGGCAACCCATCGTAAGGAAGTGTAGAATGCAGCGGTCTATTCAAAACAGTGTTAATATATTCACTGTCGCACCCAACTTCTTTGCCTCTGACCATGACCAACTTCACCGGTCTAAATTCGCTTGCCTTCTTCTTACTTTTGGGCACCAACTCCCCATAAGTTGTATAGAATTCTCAGACCCAGGAAGGGCCTGGGGACTTGGTTAACTGCTCAAACTCATGGTAGTGGATGATGTCCCTAACACCGGGGTACTTGCCCTCCTGGCCCTCTGTAGATAACATATTTTCCTCTAGGATGGTCCGTACCTCATCACCTTTCAATCTGTTCAGCAGTCGAGGTGGAGGAGCGATAGGGAGTGCAGGGGTCACTGGAGGTGCCTGAGCTGGCACTAAACCCGTTTCAGGAGGGGTGGCAGCTGAGGGAACTCTGGTGGGCGAGGATTGAGATCTAGCCTGGTGTCTATTTCTTCGGTGAATCAGAAGCTCCTCATCTTCCAATTCAGAAAAATCAGCCCGAGTGTCAGCATCTACTTTCCTAGCTATGTGCTTCTTTCTTTTGCCTTTGTCTCCCGGTGGGAGTTCTTGCCTCCTCTTCTGTGGGAGATTTGATCCCCCTTCGTTTATATTAATGCCCTGTTATGATTTATTAGTTGGCATGGTTAGATTTGTACATACCATATCTGCAAAAGATCGGGAGAGATTATGAGAAAATCAAACCTAAGCATAGAAAATCTATTGCAAACAGACTCGTCGATCCAGTCGGCGAGTTGTCGAACCTCTTTGGCAAGTTAGATCGGGATCACCAAAGGGATAGGCTCAAAAATTATGGCAAGTCAGTGATGGGAAGGCCATTTCGGTGAATCGCCGACTACTTTCGACAAGCAAGGGTTTTTTCGCCTAAAGCTACAGTGCGACAAGGGTTTCAGGGGTCCAGACAAAGGGCGATCAAGCATACTTTTGGTGAGTCACCGAGTGCCTTCGGTGACTTCAGGATTCTTGCCGAAAGTTACAGACTCAAACATCACACATGGCATGAAATTAAAGGCCAGATGGGGTCATTAAGCAAACCGCCAAGTGGTTTGGCGAGCTCGACCCAGCTCACCAAATGACCCAACGTGCCTATTTTCAATCCACCCACTTGGAGTGGGTCATTGACATCATTGAGGTTCCCAATGTCGTCTTGGTGGCCCACTTGGCTACCATTACTTCCATTTACACTCATCTCCTACTTTGTTTAACACAAGCAACACAAAATCAAAACCAAAATAAGTAGATTCAACTATAACTACAAAGATCACAACTCAACTTCAATAAGAGAATTTCAAACAACACCAATCCCCGGAAGCGGCGCCATTTTGATGAAATAATGTCTCAATCACACCTCATCCAATTCTAGGTGTAAACAATTTATAAGCAATATATAACCCAACAAATGAGTTGGGGTCGAATCCCACAGGGAGCGGTACAAGTTCAAATTCAATTAAGAAGTACGAGTGTGATCTAACTAGATATAGGAATAGAAATTATCGAAAAAGACATGAAACAAATCAAAAGGGTGACACGAATTTCAGATTTGGAGGGGGGGTATTTTGCAATTATCAACTACAATGCACTCATAAGCAATGATAAAACAATAATAAGGAGAGAAATTCTCGGGATGTGATCGATTATAGGCAAATTTTGATATATGTGTAATTGAAACTACTAGTAAATAGCTAAAAATCAGTGGGTAGGTGATGTTTTGACGTAATCAAAGACACAACTTCCAATTCAAGTGTCAACGATCGCGTGTAGTAATATAACCCAACCGACTGGATTGGGGACGAGTCCTAAGGGAGCGGTTAGTAATCGAGAATTAAATAGAAAAGTAAAATTATGTTCTAGTCAATCATAGCTATAAATTCTTACGAGTAAAAGCATACTAAATCAAGAAGTGACACGAATGTCAATTATCAATAGGGGGTTTGTAATCTACTAATAAAACGAAAATAGCAAAAACATAAAGATGCGAGATAGGGAGATGGAATTCTTGGAATGTGATAGGAATATTGATAAAATAAAGAAATAGGTAAATGTTATTGATAGTAGATTGCTGAACATTTGTAACTAAGCTAGACTTTAGTGGAGGTAAGTTTTCTCTCGAACAACTTACCCCGAATCAACTCGGTTTCTCTCAAACACTGAGTTTCAGCAATTAAGCACAGCCTTCGACTTAGCCCATTCACTCTCTCGAGCTGAATGTGTGTGAAACGACCTAGGATTCACTCTCTCGAGTTGAACCCATGACAACCCAATAACCACAAACTATCGATTTACTAGTTTTAGTTTTGAAACCTCTCTCTCGAGAATACCAAAAACACTAAGATGAAATCGTATTTGCAACTATAATCTCATTAAGTTCAAACACAACTACTAGACGAAATCACATTTAAACAGCAAATAGACTAACAATGAGTAATACCCAACAGTAAATTTAACCCATATTCACATAATCACACCCCAAGAATTTGGGTTTTAGCTAGATATGATAAAGAGATAGAAATCAATACCAAAAAGTGTTTCCATCAAATGGGTACGATAGAAAATGTATTTAAACACGTCAAGGATGAAGATTCTTCAAGACCCACTTCCAATTTGTTGGAATTGTAAACCTTCAAATCTTCAAAGCTCAAGAACAATGTCTCCCAAAAACTCTAAGAACTCAAACTGAAAATATTCTAAAAAATCAGTAATAATTTGCTACAACTTGATACTAAGCTACAAAATTAAATGGGTATTTATAGTTTTCAAAAATTGGTGCTGCGAAGGACCACTCGGCGCAGTTAGTCGGGATCACCGATGCACTCGGTGATCCTCCCTTTTGTCTGGTTCATCACCTTTCAAAGCCTTCAGCATCTTCGCATTTTGAATCATTGGGAGATATGGTGTTGCTTCGCGGAACTGTTCGGCGATGCACCGACTGCTCCCTTTCATTGCCAACTTGATCTTTTCCTTCAAGGCTCAGCACACTGGAACATTAGGTTAGATTAAGGCCGTTCGGCAGTTCGCCCAATGGCTTCGGCGATCCTCAAGCCTTTTTTTCTTCATTATTTCAACCGCCTTGTTCTGTTTTGCTCCATAGTGTCCATGCTTTGTCTCTAACTCCAAATACCTAAAACTCAAGGATTTACATCAGTTATTGAGACAAACTAGGCATTTGGGGACACTAAATCTATCAAAATAAAGCCCTAAATGAGTCCAAATTGTGGACTCATCAACACCCCCAACTTAAACTTTTGCTTGTCCTCAAGTAAAACTCAAGTTCAGCAGTTCAAAAAGGATGTCTCAAACAGTGCTACACAAGACTCATTCATGAATGCACACAAAAACTCTCAACTTACCTGCGCAAGGATCAATTGTGCACTCAAAGATTCAAGTTGTGACTCACCATTACCAAAGAATCTCAAGCTCACTATACTTGCTTCAAATGCAACTTCAAGCTCAACAAAAGTATTCATATGCCCTCACACAAAGAATGATTCCATATTCACACACAATGGTTCAATCATTTAAAGCTCTGGAATCAAGATCAACACTCACACTCACAAAGATAAACACAATGCATGAATTCACCCCTAGGTTTGCCCTTATTTTCCAATTGACTTTTGCTTTAGCTCATTCAAGATCAAAAGGTCTTTTCAAGGCTTGGAACGGTTCTGAGTGTAATGGTATGGTCATTTAGGCTTATAGGCTAAAAATCCTCATGAAATATGATGTGAACAACACCTTCTTTTCTTTTCTTTATCAATTTCATTCAAGCTCAAAGTCACCTCTTTTTCATCTTCCATGATTCATTGGAAACCCCCATTTTCTTTGTATTTCCACAACTTTATTTCACAACTTTTTCTTTCTTTTTCTTTTTCAATCTCTTCTCTCCTTTTTTTTATATGAAATTATTTTGTTTGTTCATACAGTGTGTATCAATCTAGAACTTGCCTCGTTAGTCCTGTTAAGACAATCTAGGCTAGGAATTGGGAGATGATCATAAGCCCTTGTTCAAATGAGTCCACTAAAGCCTAAAATGATTCAACCAAAGGAAATAAATGTTCCCTTTGATCTAAATTCTTGAGCCTAATGTAGACTACTTCTTTCATTACACCCAACTCACCTTCCCTAAAAGATTGTTTTGGCCCTGGTCCCTCATTGGACATGTGCACCTTAACTTAGGCAAAAAGCCTAAGTTGAGAGTGGTTAATTCAAAAAGTTACCTTAATCTTGGCTCTGGTCCGACATCGTATATTGTGCACCTCAACTCATGCAAAATACATAAGTTGAGGGTGGCTACGAAAAAGGGTATGAAATGAGTTGTGTGCGAAAGAAAGAAAAAAGATAGAAAAAGATGCGACTGAAGTTAAATGAAACAAAAAAAGAAGAATGATAAAGATTGTTGAAAAAAAAACCAAAAAAAGAGAAAAACAGAAAAAGTGAAAAAGAAGAGCAAGAAAGTCAAAGTCACATCTGTGCTAAAGAGAATGAAGGAAAAGAGCAGAAAATAAAAAGATGTCAAGAATTGGTTGAGAAAAGAGGTAAAAAGCCAATGTAATGTCAAGAAGGGCATAAAAGTCACTAAAAGTACCCAAATGTACCCTACCTGACCCTGAGCCTATGTTACAAGCTAAGAAATTCCTATAGTAATCCTAGTGACTAGTTTGGAGAGTCTATGCAGAGAAAATAAAGGCAAGCCTATGGTATTGAGCACTAACTGTACTTGAAGTCACTTTTGAGCGTGAGTGTTGAATGAATCCTTAAACTTGAAATTCGGATTTGTTGTGTGCAAAAGGATTTCTTTTGAAGTGAGGGCACTAGTTACATTGTTGGAAAGTTGGTACCTTGGTGATTGTGAAAAGTGTGTGTTGTGATGTCTATTAGTCGATCTATGTCATGTTTTGATCCGCACGAGTTAGCTTGCTGAGTCTAGATGAAAATATTTGCACTAAGTGATGGAATTGATTGAGAAAGCCATGTGATTGCTTGAGTTTGTATGTTTGCTTCTATATAAGTGTCGTTTAGAGTTTTAGTGTGTCACTTGAGGACAAACAACAAGTTTAAGTTGAGGTGTTGATATACCGTGAGTTTACGGTATTTTTGATGCATTTCACTTTAAGTTTGGGCAAGTTTGTTATTAGAAATAATGTTTTGTATGTTATTCTTGTAGGAAATAGGCAAGATGCAGTTGATGAAGATATGAGCTGAAAATTGCAGAAGTAGCCAACCACGGACCGTAGGTCCAGTGATGGGCCGTAGATGGGCCTTCGTAGGTCCTGGTCAGAAAGTGGATTTTTAGTACTCAAACCACGAAGTGACAGAACAGGTCGTAGTCCAATCCATGGACCGTAGGTGGAGTCGTCATTTAAAGGCCTTGAAATATTGCACAAGTATGGAACCACGGAGGGTGACCTACGGACCGTAGGTCGACCCACAGTCCATAGGTCTTACCATCGACAGAAGTCGCGTCTGAGTAGTTTGTTTCTTTCTTTTTTTCCAACTTAGTTTGGGATTTGTTTTCTATAAATATGAGTTGTAATTCGCGTTTTTGAGGGTTAGACATTATTGTATACTTTGAGTTTTGGTCTTTTGGGAATTATTTGCAAACATTTAGCAATTTACTTTCCGAAAGTTGGTTTATACGATTTTCACTTTGAATTTCAATTCAAGATTTGGATTTTCATCTATTCTCATTGTAAGTTCTTGAATTCTTCTAACCTAATTATGAATTGTGAACTCTCAAACATGAGTAGCTAAATTCACAACTAGGGTTGTGGAAACCATGAGTAATTAATAAAGTATAAATAATAATTAAGTAATTCTTGAATAGTGTTTATGCATGTATTGGTAATCCTTTCGTTTAGAAGAAGTCTTTTTAACGGTTGCAAACGTTAGAACTTGCCTTGTTCATACCTGTCGGACCAAGGAGGTAATGAATAAGAAAGGGATTAAACAACATAGATTTAGTGGATGCTATCTAATCGTCTGATTTAAATTGAAGTGAGGGTGAAAACTAAACTAAATTGATATGATCACTAATCTGGGGTAATGTTTAGGGTTAGTAAAGCATACACCCGTAAACGAACCAAGTTGCGTGGTGAAATTTCCTATGGAGGATCAATAACTTAGGGATACCTAACTTACGAACCTTGCAAGTAAAACACTAGGATGGGATTACTATTATTACGATTACTACGTTAAGAGCTTGTGGGGACCACATATACCCTAGTTTCTATCTCATATTGATAACTCAAATCGTGAATCTTGCTTACTGGTTATTTATTGATTCAAATCAACAATCGGTTACTTGTTTACAAACCCCCCCCCCCATTTTACTTTTCTCAAAAATAATTTAACTAAAAAGATATAATTGTGAGTTAAAGTTAAGTCTAAACATATTCTGTGGGATCGACCCCAACCTACAAGTTGTGTTCTTTATTTGACAATGATTGCTTATACTTCTTTAGGGAGGTGTAATTTGAGCGTATCATCGACATTCTAAGGTCATTGGTGCAGTTTGAGAATTTTTTGAGATGTTTTGATGTAGTTTTGTTGATTTTTATATGTTTCATACATTTACAATGAAAAAAACTTTTTTTGTTATTTTTCGGACAGTTACGAAAAAGTATAATATTTTGATCATTTTTTTTGTTTTGATATTCTAAAGTCATTGGTGCAGTTTGAGAATTTTTTGAGGTGGTTTGATGTAGTTTTCTTGATTCTTATATGTTTCATACAATTTCGAGGAAAAATTAAATTTTTTACTTATTTTTCTGAAAGTTACGAAATAGAGTAAAATTTTGATCAATTTTTTGTTTCGATATTTGAAGGTCATTGGTGAAGTTTGAGAATTTTTTGAAGTGTTTTGATGTACTTTTCTTGATTTTTATATGTTGCGTACATTTACGAGGAAAAATTATTTTTTTTGTTATTTTTTGGACAGTTACGAAAAAGAGTAAAATTTTGATCATTTTTTGTTTTGATATTCTAAGGTCATTGGTGCAGTTTGAGAATTATTTTAGGTGTTTTGATGTACTTTTCTTGATTTATATATGTTTAGTACATTTACGAGGAAAAATTAATTTTTTTGTTAATTTTTGCACAGTTACAAAAAAAAGTAAAATTTTGATCATTATTTTTTCGATATTTTAAGGTCATTGGTGTAGTTTGAGAATTTTTTTCAGGTGTTTTGATGTACTTTTCTTGATTTTTATATGTTTCGTACATTTACGAGGAAAATTCAAATTATTTTGTTATTTTTTAAACAGTTACGAAAAATAATAAAATATTTATCATTTTTTTGTTTCGATATTCTAAAATAATTGGTGCGGTTTGATAATTTTTTAAGGTGTTTGGATGTACTTTTCTTGATTTTTATCTGTTTCGTACATTTATGAGGAAAAATTAAATTTTTTTGTTATTTTTCTTTACAGGAAAAGAATAAAATTTTGATCATTTTTTTATATTCTAAGGTCATTGTGCAGTTTGAGAATTTTTTGAGATGTTTTGATGTACTTTTCTTGATTTTGAAATGTCTTGTACATTTACGAGGAAAAATTAATTTTTTTGTTATTTTTTGGATAGTTACGAAAAAGAGTAAAAATTTTAATCATTTTTTTGTTTTGATATTCTAAGGTCATTGGTGCATTTTGCGAATTTGAGGTGTTTTGATATTCTTTTCTTGATTTTAATATGTTAAGTACATTTTCAAGGTTAAAAAAAAAATTGTTACTTTTTGGAAAGTTACGAAAAAGATTAAATTTTTTAATATTTTTTGTTCGATATTTTAAGGACATTGGGAAATTTGAGAATTTTTTGAGTGTTTTGATATACTTTTCTTGATTTTCATATGTTTCGCACATTCACAAGGAAAAAATTAATTTTTTGCTATTTTTCTGACAGTTACAATAAAGTGTAAAATTTTGATCATTTTTCTTCTCGATATTCTAAGGTCATTGGTACTTTGAGAAATTTTTTGAGATGTTTTGATATACTTTTCTTGATTTTTATATGTTTCGTACATTTACGAGGAAAAAATAATTTTTTTGTTTTTTTTCGGACAGTTACGAAAGATAGTTAAGTTTTGATGATTTTTTTTTTTCGATATTCGAAGGTCATATGTGTAATTTGAGAATTTTTATGGTGTTTTGATGTACTTTTCTTTATTTTTATGAAAAATTAATTTTTTAGTTATTTTTCGGACAATTACGAAAAAGATTAAAATTTTGATCATTTTTTATTTCGATATTCTATGGTCATTGGTGTAGTTTGAGAATTTTTTGAGTTGTTTCGATTTACTTTCTTGATTTTTATATGTTTCGTACATTTACGAGGAAGAATTAAATTTTTGTTATTTTCGGACAGTTACGAAAAAGAGTAAAAGTTTGATCATCTTTTTGTTTCAATATTCTAATGTCATTGGTGCAGTTTTAGAATTTTTTAGGTGTTTTGATGTACTTTTCTTGACTTTTATATGTTTCGTCCATTTAGAAAGAAATATTATTTTTTTTGTTATTTTTCTGAGAGTAACGAAAAAGAGTATATTTTTTTTTCATTTTGTTGATTCGATATTTAAAGGTCATTGGTGCAGTTTGAGAAATTTTTGAGGTGTTTTCATGTAATTTTCTTGTTTTTTATATGTTTCTTACATTTACGAGGAAAAAATAATTTTTTTCTTATTTTTCGAACAGTTACGAAAAAGTGTTAAATTTTGAATATTTTTTGTTTCGATATTGTAATGTCAATGGTGCAGTTTGAGAATTTTTTGAGGTGTTTTGATGTACATTTCTTGATATTTAAATGTTTTAGTATATTTACGTTGAAAAAATATTTTTTTTGTTATATTTCGGACAGTTACGAAAAAGAGTAAAATTATGATCATTTTTTTTTCGATAAACTAAGGTCATTGGTGCCGTTTGAGAATTTTTTGAAGTGTTTTGATGTACTTTTCTTGATTTTTATCTGTTTCGTACATTTACGAGGAAAATTAATTTTTTATTATTTTTTGGACAGTTACAAAAAAGTGTAAAATTTTGATCATTTTTTTTCCGATATTCTAAGGTCATTGGTGCAGTTTAATAATTTTTTGAGGTGTTTTGATGTATTTTTCTTGATTTTTATATGTTTCATACATTGACGAAGAAAAATAATTTTTTTGTTATTTTCGGAGAGTTATGAAAAAGAGTAAAACTTTGTTCTTTTTTTTGGTCTCGATATTCTAAGATCAATGGTGAAGTTTGAGAATTTTCTAAGGTGTTTTGATGTTTTTCTTGATCTTTATATCTTTCTAACATTTACGAGGAAAAAATAATTTTATTTTATTTTCGGAAACTTATAAAAATGAGAAAAAATTTGATCATTTTTTTGTTTCGATAGTCTAATGTTTTGATGAAGTTTGAGATTTTTTTATAGGTGTTTTGATATTCTTTTCTTTTTTTTTATATGTTACGTACATTTACAAGGAAAAATTATTTTTTTTGTTATCTTTCGGACAGTTACGAAAAAGTGAAAAAATTTGATCATTTTTTTGTTTCGATATTCTAAAGTCATTGATGCTGTTTGAGAAATTTTTGAGGTGTTTTGATCTACTTTTCTTTATTTTCCTATGATTCGTATATTTATGATGAAAAATATTTTTTTTGTTATTTCCAAGCTGTTACAAAATAGATTAAAAATTTGTTCATTTTTTTATACGATATTTTAAGGTCATTGGTGTAGTTTTAAATTTTTTTGAAGTGTTTTGATGTATTCTTCTTGATTTTTATATGTTTCGTACATTTACGAGGAAAAGTAAATTTATTTTTTATTTTTCGGACAGTTACAGAAAAGTGTAACATTTTGATCATTTTTTGTTTCGATATTCTAAGGTTATTCGTTTAATTTGTGAATTTTTTGAGGTGTTTTGTTGTACTTTTCTTGATTTTTATATGTTTCATACATTTATCTGGAAAATAAAAAAAAATTTATATTTCGAACAGTTAATAAAAATAATAAAATTTTGATCATTTTTTATTCCGATATTGTAAGGTCATTTGTGTACTTTGAGAATTTTTTGTGGTGTTTTGATATACTTTTCTTGATTTTTATATGTTACGTACATTTACGAGAAAAAATAATTTTTTTGTTATATTTTGGACAGTTACGAAAAAGTGTAAAATTTTATTCATGTTTTTGTTTTGATATTCTAAGGTCATTGGTGCAGTTTGAGAATTTTTTGAGGTGTTTTGATGTACATTTCTTAATTTTTAGATTTTTCATTCATTTACGATAAAAAAAAATTGTTATTTTTTGGATAGTTACGTAAAAGAATAAAATTTTGTTCATTTTTTTTTCGATATTCGAAGGTCATTGGTGCAGTTTGAGAATTTTTTGAGGTGTTTCAGTGTACTTTTCCTAATTTTTATACGTTTCAGACATTTATGAGGAAATATAACTTTTTTGTTATTTTTCGGACAGTTACAAGCAAGGGTAAAATTTTGATCATTTTTTTGTTTCAATATTCTAAGGTAATTGGTGCAGTTTGAGAACTTTTTGAGGTGTTTTGTTGTACTTTTCTTGATTTTTATATGTTTCGTACATTTACGAGAAATTTTTTTTTTTATATATTTCGGACAATAAAGAATAAGAGTAAAATTTTGATCATTTTTTTGTTTTGAAATTCTAAGGTCATTGTTGCAGTTTGAAATTTTTTTGAGGTGTTTTGATTTACTTTTCTTGATTTTTATATGTTTTCTACATTTACGAGGAAAAATTAAATTTGTGTTCTTTTTCTGACAGAAAAAAAGTAGAATTTTTATATTTTTTTTATTTCCATATTTTAAGGTCATTGCTGCAGTTTGATAATTTTTTGAGGTGTATTGATGTACTTTTCTTGATTTTTATATGTTTTGCATATTTACGAGGAAAAATTAATTTTTTTGGTTTTTTTGCGGACAGTTACGAAAAGTAGTAAAGTTTTTATCATATTTTTGTTTTATAATTCTAAGGTCATTGGTGCAGTTTGAGATATTTTTGAGGTGTTTTAATGTACTTTTCTTGATTTTTTTATGTTTCGTACATTTACGAGGAAAAATTATTTTTTTTGTTTTTTTTCAAACACTTACGAAAAAAATTAAAATATTGATCATTTTTTTGTTTCGATATTCTATGGTCATTGGTGCAGTTTGAGAATTTTTAAAGGTGTTTTGATGTAATTTTCTTGATATTTATATGTTTGGTACATTTACAATGAAAAATCAAATTTTTCTAATAGAAAAAGAATAAAATTTTGATTATTTTTTTATTTCCATATTTTAAGGTCATTGGTGCAGTTTGAGAATTTTTTGAGGTGTTTTGAAATACTTTGCTTGATTTTTATATGTTTTATACATTTACAAGGAAAAATTATTTTTTTATTATTTTTCAGAAATTTACGAAAAGAGTAAGTTTTGATCATTTTTTTGTTTTAAAATCCTAAGGTCATTCGTGTAGTTTGAGATTTTTTTGAGGAGGTTATATCAACTTTTCTTGATTTTTATATGTTTCGTACATTTACAAAGAAAAATAATTTTTTTTGTTATTTTTCGAACAGTTACGAAAAATAATAAAATGTTGAATACTTTTTTGTTTTAATATTCTAAGGTCATTGGTGCGGTTTGAGTATTTTTTTTAAGGTGTTTTGATGTAATTTTCTTGATTTTTATATGTTTCGTACATTTACGAGGAAAAATAATTTATTGTGTTATTTTTCCTACAGAATATTAGAAATTTTGATAATTTTTGTATTTCCATATTTTAAGGTCATTGGTGCAGTTTAATAATTTTTTGAGTGTTTTGATGTACTTTTCTTGATTTTTATATGTTTTATACATTTATGAGGAAATATAATTTTTTTATTATTTTTCGGACAGTTACAAAAAGGTGTAAAATTTTGATCATTTTTTTGTTTCAATATTCTAAGGTCATTGATGGAGTTTGAGAATTTTTTGAGGTGTTTTGATGTACTTTTCTTGATTTTTATATGTTTTATAGATTTACGAGGAAAATTAATTTTTTTTAATATTTCAGACAATTAAGAAAAAGAGTAAAATTTTGATCATTTTTTTATTTCCATATTTTAAGGTCATTGGTGCAGTTTAAGAATTTTTTGAGATTTTTTGATGTACTTTTCTTGATTTTTTAATGTTTTATACATTTAAGAGGAAAAAATAATTTTTTTTATATTTTCGGACTGTGATGAAAAAGAGTAAAATTTTATTAATGTTTTTGTTTTAATATTCTCAGGTCATTGATGTAGTTTGAGAATTTTTTGAGGTGTGTTTTGATGTACATTTCTTGATTTTTATATGTTTCGTACATTTACGATTAAAAATTAAATATTATGTTATTTTTCGGACAGTTACGAAAAAGTGTAAAATTTTGAACATGTTTTTGTTTGGATATTCTAAGGTCATTGTTGGAGTATGAGAATTTTTTGAGGTGTTTTAATGTACTTTTCGTGATGTTTATATGTTTCGTACATTTATGAGAAAAAATTAATGTTTTTCTTATTTTTCGGACAGTTACTAAAAAGAGTAAAATTTTGATCATTTTTAAAATATTTTAAGGTCATTTGTGCAGTTTTAGAATTTTTTGAGGTGTTTTGATGTACTTTTCTCTATTTTTATATGATTCGTACATTTACGATGAAAAGTTAATTTTTTGGTTATTTTCCAGAAAGTTACGAAAAAGTGTAAACTTTTGATAATTTTTTTGTTTCAATATTATAAGGTTATTGGTGCAGTTTGAGAATTTTTTGAGGTGTTTTGGTGTAGTTTTCTTGATTTTAATATGTTTTGTACATTCACAAGGAAAAATTATTTTTTGGACATTTACGAAAAATAGTAAAATCTTGATAATTTTTTTGCTGTGCTATTCTAAGGTCATTGGTGTAGTTTGAGAATTTTTCAAGATGTTTTGATGTACTTTTCTTGATTTCTATCTGTTTCGTACTTTTACGAGGAAAAATTTAAAAATTTGTTATTTTTCAGACAGTTACGAAAAAGAGTAAATTTTGAACATTTTTTTGTTAGGATATTCTTAGGTCATTGTGCTGTTTGAGTTTATTTTGAGGTTTTTTGATGTACTTTTCTTGATTATATATGTTTCGTACATTCATGAGGAAAAAAATATTTTTTTGTTATTTTTTGGACAGTTACTAAAAAGTGCAAAATTTTGATCATTTTTTGTTTCAGTATTCTAAGGTCATTGGTGCAGTTTGAGAATTTTTTGAATTGTTTTGATGTAATTTTATTGATTTTTATATGTTTCGTACAATTACAAGGAAAAATTTATTATTTTGTTAATTTTGAAACATTTACGAAAAAGATTAAAATTTTGATCATTTTTTAAATTTTGATATTCTATGTCATTGGCACAATTTGAGAATTTTTTGAGGTATTTTGATGCACTTTTCTTGATTTTTAAATGTTTCTTACATTTAAGAGGATAAATTAAAAATTTTGTTATTTTCGAACAGATACGAAAAAGAGAAAAAATTTGATCATTTTTATTGTTTCGATATTCTAAGGTCAATGGTGAAGTTTGAGAATTTTCTAAGGTGTTTTGATATACTATTCTTGATTTTTATATCTGTTAAACATTTACGAGGAAAAATTATTTTTTTAGTAATTTTCGGACAGTTACAAAAAGGGTAAAATTTTGATCATTTTTTTGTTTCGATATTCTAAGGTCAATGGTGAAGTTTGAGAATTTTCTAAGGTGTTTTGATGTACTTTCTCTTGATTTTTATATCTTCCAAACATTTATGATGAAAAATTAATTTTTTTGTTATTTTTTTGAAAATTATGAAAAAGAGTAAAATTTTGATCATTTTTTTGTTTCAATATTCTAAGGTCATTTATGCAGTTTGAAATTTTTTTGAGGTGTTTTGATGTACTTATTTTAATTTCTATATGTTTCATACATTTACGAGAAAAAATATTTTTTTGTTATATTTTGGACAGTTACGAAAAACTGTAAAATTTTGATCAATTTTTTTTTTTGATATTTTAAGGTCATTGGTGCAGTTTGAGAATTTTTTGAGGTGTTATAATGTATTTTTCTTGATTTTTATATGTTTGCTACATTTACGAATTTTTTAAAAATATTTTTGTATTTTTTGGACAGTTACGAAAAAAAAAGAAAAAATTTGATCATTTTTTTGTTTCGATATTCTAAGGTCATAGGTGCAGTTTGACAATTTTTTGAAGTGTTTTGATGTACTTCTTCTGTTGATTTTTATGTGTTTCGTATATTTATGAGGAAAATTATTTTTTTTGTAATTTTTTGGACAGTTTCAAAAAACTGTAAAATTTTGATTATTTTTTTGTTTCAATATTCTAAGGTCATTGCTGTAGTTTGAGAATTTTTTCAGGCGTCTTGATGTCCTTTTTTTTTTATATATATATTTCGTACATTTACGAGGAAAAATTAATTTTTCTATTATTTTTCGAATTGTTACGAAAAAGTGTAAATTTTGATCATTTTTTTGCTCGATATTCTAATGTAATTGGTGCAGTTTGAAATTTTTTTTGAGGTGTTTTGATGTACTTTTCTTGATTTTTATATGTTTCGTACATTTATGATGTAAAAATTCTATTTTTTGTTATTTTTCCAACATTTACGAAAAGAGTAAAATTTTGATCATTTGGTTGTTTTGATAATCTGATGTCATTTGTGCAGTTTGAAAATTTTCTGAGGTATTTTGATGCACTTTTCTTGATTTTCATAAGTTTCGAATATTTACAAGGAAAAGTAATTTTTTTATTATTTTTCAGACAGTTTCGAAAAGCGGTAAAAAATTTGATCAACTTTTTGTTTCATTATTCTAAGGTTATTGGTGTAGTTTGAGAAATTTTTGAGTTGTTTTGATGTAATTGTAATGACCCTCCAGGTCATTAAGGAATTCATTTCATCGTTTAGAGCATTCCTGTAGCGACCCCAAGTCATTTATGACTTGCTGGCACTGACTGTTCGGTCGCCTGGTCGTTCGTTTG
>JAJOOH010001010.1:0-28504 GCA_029582605.1 Solanum gracilifrons
CAAACCCTTATTCCTTTTTTTTTTTCCTATTTTTAAATATTATTTTTACTACCATCATTTATTTATTATTATTATTATATTATTATTATGTTAAAAGTATTATTACTGTAATTAAAATAACAACAACAATAACAACAACAACAACAACAACAACAACAACAATAATAATAATAATAATAATAATAATATCTATATCTTTATCTTTATCTTTTAATTTAATATTAAATCAAATGTATATAAATTTATTTTATAACATTTGAAAAAGATAAAATTAAAAAAGCTTATAATACTAATTAATTTTGTAACATAAAATATTTTAATTAATAGTTACTAGTTAATTAAAAAAAGGGAAAATAAAAAGAAAAGCTAGTTCCATGCACTAAAAATTATTCTCTCATTTTTCATTTAGACCCAAAAGTAACCAAAACTTCAATATGTTTCCCTCTAAAGTTGTAAAAATAGTCTAAAGTCATTATTTCCCCATAAAACATTAATCTCAATTAAATAACCACCCCACCACCTCCACTTTCCCCCTTCCCACGTATGTAACACATATAAATTCAAGATACCTTTCCCCTTTAATCCATTAATTCTATCACCCTTTCTCTCCCTTCTCTCCTTTTTACCCCATTATCTTGTTCAATTCTTTTGTTACTGTTATTTTGCTAATTGATTTTTTCTTTTGTAGGTTCAACAAAGGAGAATAGATGGTAAGTATTTTTTAGAAATATAGAGGTAATATTTTGTTCTATGGGTTTGATGATTCACATCAAAAATCAAAGATTATTTTATTATTTTTATTATTATTTAATCTATAGTCATTTTGTATTTTTGAAGTTGTTAAATTTAACGCATTAATGTCTTATAAAGTTCAGGATCTGTTTGTATTCTCACCACATCATTAAATCTGCCATATTCTATCTTTAATTGATTTTTGGTAAGACTTAATTGTTTTTATCAAGACGTATAAAGATATGTGTTATATAGATATATGTTTATTTAATTATGTATGAGATTTTCATGGTTTTCATTATTTCAGCCTGATGCGGAGATTGAACTTGATTCACCCTTGAATACAAGATTGGATGACAACAACTTAAATTGCCAAAAAAAATGCTATAGAATTTTTTATGTGGATTTTAAAGGATTTAAAATTGTAATGTTCGATTTGTTATACACAAGTTTGTATTACTTTAATTTTACTTTAATTTAAACTTGTGGACCTTCATAATATGAGTTTGTTTAATGGAATTTGATTTGTATTGAATGTGTTATTTAGTAAAACTATTTATTCATATTGTTTTGAAGGTTTGATGTAATCCATATTTGTTATTAAGATGATAATAGCTTTGTAAGACTCCAAAAATTAAACTACGTAAAATATTAATTTTATATCATGATATTTTAAATTCACACAAATTTAATTTTTATAAATTCATATCAAATTGTGAAGGTTCTAAATCATCACAAATTGAAACTAAAAAACCTCCACAAATTAAATAATCATTTTGTGGAGAACGTCGTGGAGGTTAGTTAAAAGCGCCACAAATATGCTCGTGACAACGGTAATTGTAGCGTTTTTAAAAACCGTCACAATTCAATTTGTGAAGTCCCTAAACCGCCATAAATAGACAAAATAACAGTCAGAGTGTTTTCTTGTAGTGCATCATACGTCTACTAAAGCTTCCAAAATAAAGAGCAAATAGCTTTAATAGCATCAATTTGAAACAAATGCTAAACTATGCATTCAGAGGAACGGAAACTTACACTCTCTTTGTCCCCATCTTTTAAGATCTTCCTGTCATAGAAATGTCCGGGACTTTTTGGGTGCACCTGGCTTCTTTGCTGCCAATCCTCTCTTATTTTTTTTTATATAAGATGGCACAGGTTCCAATCTGCCCTGTTGAGGCCACAAACAGATCAAAAACATTCACATTGCAACATTATGGAACTGATGATTCCAAATACAGATATATTACCTACACCGTGCTTTATAGAAAAAAACGAATGACCAGGTCATAATATAGGCTTGTTTCTAAACTAGCCATTTTCAAAAGGCAATGCCTGTCAAATTTCTTTTCTTAGGGGAAGATAAATGGGGAAGGAAGATGGTCGGTGCATGGGAATGATGAACTGCTGATACATTTACCACACTATGCATCAGCATAGACCCACTGCAACGAGTCATGAGCTATGAGTTAAACATCCAACAAAAAACAAAATACACAACTATTATCGTGTTTCAGAGAAAGAAGCGAACCTTAAAACCAAGGTTGGAGGAATAGATAAGAATGGAAGTTAAACAACTCATTCCTTCATCTAATTCCATAACACACTCCGCACCCCAAACCCTACAACAAAAATCAACAGATAGGGCTGGTAATAGGTTGGTGCGGTCCTGGCGATGCAGATTCCTTAATTTTTCTATTCTTTAATTATAAGTATATATATATTCTCCTTGGATGATTTGGACTTGTTTATTGTTGTAGGATTCTAGTTTATTTTTAAAAAAATAAATTTTTTTTTTTTAATTCTTTAGAAACATAGAATCTATCTAGCCAAATGTCCCTTTTCTTGTTTCCCACATAATCTGATTAATTTGAATTAGTATTATAGTATAAGATTCATTAAAAGTTTAAACAAGCTTTTTTAATCAAGAATTTTTTTCAATATGAAATCTTTAATTAAAAGTAGATATATTAATGCCTCGACTAATTCTGATTCATGTCACATAAAATTCATTAAAGGACATATGCTTTCTATTATATATTTTCACTACACTCAAACTCGAATTCAATATATCTTATTGAGATATGTACGTAATGTCTTTCGACAATATTGATAAACCGTTATTAACCTTTTTCATAAGTCATCCTCAGCCTCCCTATATTCTCTAGGAAGGAAAAATGACAAGTTAAAAGAAATGAATTATTGAATAATAATATCAATTAAGTAGATTAGAATAGAGAAAATTAAAATTACCTGCCATCAAATAACGTTTATACCAAAGAACAAATATACATTTTTTGGTAAGTAAATTTATTTTTATTTACTAAGAAGTGACAATTTACAAATACTCATCTAAACAAAATGACTACCCTGTACATAATACCCCATCAGTAGTCTTCCTCACGTATGCTGCTAGTATGCTGCTAGCTTTGGTATTAGGCTTGCTCGAAAATAAGTCTCTTGTATGATCACCCGTAGTATAGCATCTACTGATCTTGCCTTCGATTGAAATATTCTTCGATTTCTCTATTGCCATACATAGTAAACAGTTGTTGTCATGGCAATTTTGTACGCTGCTACACCATTACTTCTTCCTTTACAATTTCTAATTGCCCATTGTATCTCCCTTTGCCACACCATATCCCCTCTCGGTATAGTTTGCCATCGTAGCACTTTCTTCCAAATGTTTCCAGAGACCTCACATTCAAACAGGAGATGGTCCACTGTTTCATTACACAATGCACATAGTGGTGTGGTGTTAATCCCCCATCAAGCAACCCTGTCTCGTGTTGCCAATCTATGACAAATTGCTAGTGATCTGACTATGAACTTTCATTTTGGTGCACCCTGATTGTTTAGGATCAACTTCCTCCATTCAACTTTTGAAAATTAGCCTTTGATACAGCCCCTTAATGTGAAAACTGTCCATTTGTTGAACGTCTGTCATATTGCATCCAGCTACCTCAAAATATTCCCTAGCTTTAAACAATTTTTGAATCATCCACGATGCATTCTTTGGACTTGTCGCCCATACACGTTTCCCTTTTAATTAATATGTGTGGACCCATATTATCCACATCTTCTCCTTCCTTTGACATACACTCCATAGTAGTTTACAAATTGCTGCTTGATTCCATAATTCAATGTTTATAAAGTTTAGTCCCCCTATTGACACTGGTTGGCAGAGTTTATCCCATGCTATTAATGATTTCTTTGTCATTTCCGCATCGCCAGTCCACAAGAATCTCCTACAGATAGCCTCTATAACCTTGACTATCTTCTTTGGTATAATGAACACCTACACCCAAAAGGTTTGACTGGAAAACAAAACGCTTTTGATCAATTGTGTCCTTCCGGCATACGACAAAAATCTTGTAGTCCAAGATTCAATACGATTCAGCATCTTATCAATCAAAGGCTCACACTGGGTGACAGATAGTCTTTTAGAACTTAGTGGGACTCCTAAGTATATAAAAGGTAATTCCCCTTTAATGAATCCCAATTCCTCCAATATTTTCTCCCGTACACATTGTTTTACAACCCCCACATGTATACTGCACTTTTTCTCTTGTTAGCATATAGTCCAGAAGCTAACGAGAACTGTTTAAACTTGGCATTCATAGCCCTTACTGATAGCACATCTCCGCCATAGAATAGTAGCAAATCATCCACAAAACTTAGTTGTGTCACATTGAGCTTTGCACATCGTGGATGAAACTTGAATCCTTTCACACCTGTTAGGGATTGTAATGATCTACTAAGATACTCCATAGCCATAACAAACAGAAAAGGGGAAAGAGGATCCCCCTGCCTCAGTCCTTTCTTAGCTTGAAATGGCTTTGTCGCCACTCCATTTATCATCACTTTATAGATCACTGATGTGATGCAGCTCATTATCCATTTAAGGAAGATTTGAGGGAATCCAAGCAGTTGTATTACTTGCTCAATGTAGCTCCATTCAACTGAATCATAAGCTTTTTGCATATCCACTTTTATCATGCATCTCGGTGATATACCTTTTCTTCCATACGCCGTCACTAGTTTATGACTCATTACTATATTATCCATAATCAACCTTCCTGGAACGAAAGCACTTTGGGAATTGTCTATGATGGCGTCCATTACTTCCTGCATCCTTGTGATTAAAATCTTTGATATTACTTCGTACAATATAGTGCAACAAAAAATGGGCCGAAATTCCTTAACAGACGAGGGATTCTTGATCTTTGGAATCAATGTGATCACTGTGCAGTTGATTGCTCTATATATCTCAGTAGTTTCAAAAAATTACAATACAGCATGTGTGACTTCCTCTCCAATCACCATTCACGACTTCTTAAAAAAATGGGCATTGAATCCATCACACCCCGTGTCACGATTCAGGCCATCGTGAATGGCATCCACACTAACCCTCCGGTGGGAGAACCAAAACTACAATCCAAACCAAGCAACTAGAACAAAACTAAAGCATTTAAACTAAAAGAAAATGAAGTTCCCATAAACTTCCAAAAGATCTAACAACTAACCAAATGCGGAAGAAAATAATACCTAGAACCTGAAAATCAATGTACCTAAACATCTAAACGATTATCAAGTCTAAACGAGAAGGGTCACAACCCGAACTAATGAACTAATTAACTAACTAGAAAAGTCTAAGTCCAAAATGTGGACATAAACTCAAAGAGAATCCAAAGTTACCCGGAAAATGCTAGCTCACCCTTGAATTCGAAGTGACGATTACAGATCTTCTAAGCGAGGTCTGTCAATGACCGCCGGAAGATGTCATGTACTTAACAAAAATAAGAGCAAGTGCAGTATCAGTACACAATCACCGTGTACTGGTAGGATCACGCGGCTATCCCACTAAGTGCAACATAAACAAGTTAAAGCAACAATACAACCATGAAATATACCGAACATATACAATATCGATTATCACATGCTTCAACAATATACATTTATCACATGTAGTTGGTCCTCTCACGGAACCCAAACCTAAATTGTTAGTGCACCGGCACGTGGTACCCGATCCAAAGTTATGCCAGAACATGGAAACCGATCCCAATTAGTTATGCCGAAACGTGGCAACCGATCCCATCAACACACCACAATCACATTCACAAGAATATTCTCAATAATCATACATTCAAGAAGTGATTCATGGCACATAGTTATTCGTTCATACTCATTTACAATTAGTGTGATCAATAACGCAGCATTCGCATATAAACATGCATCATAATGAAGCAATAACAAGAATACATCACACAATCATAGAATCACAATCATCACCTACCTCGAAACAAGCTTGAAACCCTAAGAAACTTGATTCTTCCCTTTCCGGATTCGTCCGCTTGTTCGTGGTCTACAAATAATAAATATAATACGGAAATCAATAAACAATCATTAATTACCCTGATTACTAACAATTCTAACAAACCCTATATCACCCATTATCCAATTAGGGTTGTTTCCACCATAATTCTAAGATCAAAACACTTCCCCATCGATATCAACCCAAGAAAATAGGTTCTACGGATCGAAAACGGATTCGGGGAGTTAAAAGCTTACCTTTAGCCTCAAGAATGGTGAAAACCGTCAAAAAGTCGTATGGATCGTCTCCTAGCTCTCAAAGTCGAAAAGTGCAGAATAAGGACATTTTCGGAATTTATTAACGACTTAAGTTGCGTCGAGCCCACCACTGCGGCACTCACCCCGCTACAGCGGCCCCACCCTGGCTGCAGAAATCCTGCCCCAGCGGCTTGCACAGAGATAGAGAGCTAAATTAAAAATCCCAAGAACCCCATTTCACAACACACCTTCAACCAACGACACTCAAAAAATACCTTTCACGCCAAGGTCAATTTCGGGAGTTCTACTCGCTCGAATTCAATTCTGTAAAGTTGTACAGATTCTTTAACGCGTTATCTAACCACTCATGTAATCAAAATCACATTTAAATCACCCAATTGCTACCAGATTTCTCTAGACTTTAAGGACGCAGATTTCGTCCAAATCTGGATTAGGTTGGGAAAATTCAAGTTACTACCAAAAAGTTTTACGGCCCAAAATCTTTTTCCGTTGGCTGTTCTATAACAACGGAACCCGATCGTTACACCCCGGGGCTTTATTATCATCTATTCCCATAAGAGCTTGTTTTACTTCATCCTTGCTAACTAGTCTGATCAGCAACCTTAATTACATTAGTATTAATATATGCAGTAATTTCTAAGTGTCAACATTTGCAATTACTTTAGAAGTCACCCTCCTATATACTAATAAAAAAAATAAACTGGACAAATATAAATAAAAAATGTTTGTATAATTTTATTAAGCTAATTTAGTCATGTTTCAATACAGCTATGAGACACTTAACAAGAAATCAAAAAAATAATCTTATGTAACACATTTTTTTAATGAATTGGTCTAAGTTCAATAAAATCATTGAAGCAAAACTACTACATCTTTTTTCTCAATTTATATAACACTTTTAATCTTTCAAAAATAAATTTCAATTTTTTCTATTGAAATGATATATAATCAATTAAATATATTAAAAAAACTGTACAATTAACCACAAATTTCAAAAGCTTTTTTGTTGAGACAAATAAAGAATTGCTTCTTAATTTATATTAGACTAGATGGGCATGTCCCGCGCGGGCCCAATACATACATTTGTATATCTAACTTATTTTAATTCTCAATGCTAAAAAATAACTTTGAGTTTTGATTTAACTACAATATATTCATCTACACTTGTATCGAAAACAATTCTTATTGTCATTACATAATACATAACAACAAATATAAAATAAATTTTATAATCACTATAGTTCCAGTTAAATAAAAAGGAGCTCAAAAACTAAATAAATCTTTAATAGTTGATGCAAAGAAAAATCCAATCCATCCATTTAAAACTCCTCCCTGCACGATTGTCACAAACTAAAATTTTGACCAACAACCTGGAGCAAAATTAAGCAAAATGTTTCATTAAATATATAGTGCAAATGCATTCACAGAAATTAGAATCACAGGTCCATTTTTGTACGTACCTCTAGCAACTTGCTTGTGAAATTATTAGAATTGAAAAATGTCATAACAATAAAAAAAAACAGAAAAAATATAATTTACACATGATTCTCTTTCTATAGAGACTTCACCGATCTTTATTTATAATAGAAGGAACTTTAATTGCTTAAAAGATAGAAAATATGTAGTATACTGATAAGTAACTTTTGAGTTGTAGGAGAAACCACTTCTTTCCCTATTTATAACGCTTGTATTTTAAGAAGTCTTCAAACTCTTGAAATATCTTCAAGGAATCTTCCTACTAACTGGAAATTAGGAGTTGATTTCCTCCTTTATGGTATCTTACATTTTGATCATATTGAAATTAATATCCTTATTTTGTCATATTTAATAAGTAAATGCTTTCGTGTCTGCGGTATGTCACTTTACCTACAATATTTTTTTGGCAATACACCATCTAGGCATCTACAATTAATGAATTTCATTGTTGGTTCTTTTCATTTATCATGAGATCAAATAGAGTCACTTGTCTCAACTTGTCCTTTCTGTCAGTAATATTAGGACTTGAAGAGACTGTCAAAATTGAATGAAAGAACTTCTTTTAGGAATAAAATGCATTAAAATCTCTATTTATCCGATCGAATAGCTTACTACCTCTTGAACTTAGAAAACATTATAAATACATATGAAATAACCTAGAAGACACGAAAATGACACTATTGTAGGAGTAGTTAATGTTCACTGGTTCAATGTTCTAACAGATACTTTAACATCTGATGAGTTTTCATTAAAATATAAAGGCAACTAACATATTCTAAAGAAATGCGCAAAACTATATCATTCTTTAGCCACTACATAACAACTTCATATTTACAGAGAGCATAAATACAACCATATAGATAATTCCTTGTGCAAGCTAGAAGCAACTTACCATTAAACTATTCATAAAAGCGTGTCCTGTTGGCACCCTTTGCCAAGATCATTTTTTGTTATTCTTCTTGGTTTTTTTTTTCTCGAATGCTGAATCTATTCAAGCGCAATATGATTTTTTTAATAGTAAAATAACTTAATTTAACGTAAGAAAACCATGGAAGAACTTAAAAGTAATACAAAATAGAGATTTTTCTGCTCAAGTTTCAAATAATGCAAACAAATTCTAACTTTTTAAAAGTTGGACTTGTTCAAACACCTTATACGTGTATATGTAAACATAAGATAAATGTACAGAATCATAATTATAATACAAAACCTAGAAAGTATAGAGTTAGATGATGTTATTATTGTGAGACTCCTATTATGTGTTATCATGTTATGGCGACACTCATCTTACAAAGCAAAATTTCTACATTTTCCTTGATCACAGGATAAGGCAAATGTATTGGTGAGATAATTAAAGAAACTAAGCTCACGAAACATCTTGTTTTCACCTATAGGCTCTTCCATATATACTTTGTTATATCTTCCCCCGTCTACTCCATGCAGACATAGTAAGATGACTTTAGATGCACTTACGAAAAATGAGTTAATAGAATAGAAGGTGAGATGTATTATGTTATCTGATAATGCAGACACCAAAATCAAGAATTGGAGATAATACTAAATGTAAGCTTCATACCATTAACATGGAGACGCCTTTCATGTCCGATTGAGTCTTTTTTCATGTGATAGGAAGCTAGTTGTAAACTTTGGGGTAGGACTTCCTTTTACCACAAAATACCAACAGTCCATTCATATAATCTCACACAACAACTTTTCAACACCTAGCAAAAAAATCAAGACGCAATCATAATTTATGTGTGAAGAAGAGAAAACTGACTTTTGCAAAATATCATCATAGAGCATGTAAATCACTTATCATATCCGATTGAGTTCTTTGTATTGATAGGAAACATGAAGCTACTTGTGAACTTGAGGGGGGAAATTTTTCATAACATAGAGCACCTACAACATGGAAATATACTTTTTATCATCCATGACCTCTATGACCCGATTTGTATCAACTTTCAAATCAAGTAAAGAAAATGTAGATGTTGAGAGGTTAGTTTAGTGACAATTTGACAGTACTTTGCTGCTTAACTTATTCAGTTTTCTAGCCCGTTTGGCCATGCGATATGGTATCGTGATATGGGATCATGAGATGAAATTGAGGTTTTGTTTGGACATGCGATATAGAATTTTTGTGTTATATTTTCTCATAAACATAAGAATCCCATAAGTTGTAAAATTATTAAAATAGTCTCAATTGTTTATTCAATCTTACTGAATAAACAAAAAATTATAAAATCGCATAATAAATTATTATAAAACTATTTGTTTCCCACTTAAGTAACTATTTTATCAAAATTTAATTCAATAAAAAATTTGAACATAAATTGTAGTGAACTAGTCTTTAATATAATCCTCCCACATAATAATGACAATTTCCTCACGTTGAACTTGCATTTCTCGATCATGTGACCGAGAAGATGAACCAATATTTTTGCTTTGAGTCATTTTTTGGTTAATATCATCCGTAACTATATTTTCATGATCATAGACCATAAATATTTCATTACTCCTTTTCGCAAATAATTATATAACACTGCACAAGCTATGACAATTTTCACTTGTGTGTCAATATCATAATGGTTCATGTCTTGTTTCAGTATTTTGCTATTTTTCCAAGCTCCAAAAGTCTGTGGGGTTGTTTTAACAAAATATTAACTTGTGGATCAATTTTTGTGTTTAAAAAATCTCAAATCATGATATGGTATTTCCATATAATTTCATATCATGGTTTTTGGAGATTATGGAATCACATCTCATGATATGGATCGTGATATGGAATCGTGAGATGGAATCAGTGTAAAATCGCATGTCCAAATGCTGATTCCATCTCATGATACCATATCGTGATATGGTATCGCATGGCCAAACACCTACTTAGTGTAGGGACAAAATGAAAATATTTATTCCATATTACTGAATATAAAATTTATTTTGTTAATGATATATTTTAAATGATTCATATATATTCACATGTTTTCACAAAAAGAAAAACAAATCGTGATAATTCTCTAACTCTTGAGAAGTTTAATAATTTTGGAAAAAGATATTCAGAAACATATATCTACATCACAAGAGAAATAGTTAACAAAAACAAATGAATTTAGACTACAATAAATATTAAACTAATACAAACTTCCATTGGCGTTATTACAAGTCACATGAACATTTCTTTGTCGAAAATACTGAAATATTAAGAAATAGTAAATCAGTAAAACAAAAGGGCAATGTTTATATAGTAATAACTATTTTGAAGCAAACTTCCTGACAATCTAAATCACATAAGTGGCATTGATAAATAAAGTCATTATTTTATCTTGGACATCAAAAAATAAATCGTGACAATTCTCTGACTCTTGAGAAATTTAATAATTTTGGAAAAAGATACTTAGAAGCATATGTCTACATCATAAGCGAAATTTTAAACAAAAATAAATAAATTAGACTACAATAAAAATTAAACTAATAGAAATTTCTATTGGCGTTATTACAAGTCATATAAACTTTTTTTCGTCGAAAGTAATTAAATATTAAGAAATAGTAAATCACTAAATCAAAAGGGCAATGTTTATATAGTAATAACTATTTTGAAGCAAATTTCTGGACAATCTAAATCATATAAGTAACATTGATAAATAAAGTCATTATTTTGTCTTGACATCAAAAAAATAAATCGTGACAATTTTCTAACTTTTGAGAAGTTTAATAATTTTTAAAAAAGATATTCAGAAGCATATATCTGCATCATAAGAGAAATTGTTAACAAAAACAAATAAATTTAGCTACATCATGTTAACTTCATATATTGAAACATTACATACTAATCAATATACTAAGCAAAAGAATAATTATTATATCATCACAATTAGTTTCCTCAAGTACTTGAGGTTAAGGAATATATCCTCTTAGGATAGAACAATTTACTTCATCAGAATAGTAGTACATCATATTCCGCTAAACTTCAAACTTACTCAACGACAATAAATCACATGAAATTTTTTTAAATGCAAGAAGAAGAAGAGTAGAAGATTAAAAGATTTGTGGTTGAAAAATGAGAGGAAACCCCTCTATTTATAGTCAGCAAATGGTAGTATGAACAAGTGTTTTTTGTGTCTTATCTGAAAAGTCATGACCTTTTCGAGAAGTCACAACCCTTTCGAAAAGTCACAACTTATTAAAAAAGTCACAACTTGTTGTAAAAGTCACAACTCTTTGGAAAAGTCACAACTCATCAAAAAATCACAACCCTTTGAAAAAAGTCACAACTTATCAGAAAAGTCACAACTCATCGTAAAAATCACAACCTAAGTTAGGGATATTATTGTAATTTAATATTTAAGTTATGAGTTCATGCTTTTAAGGTAATATAGATAGATAGATATAGATATAGATATAGATAGATATAAATATAGATATGATGATATATATATATATATATATATTCTATTGCTTCTTTGGAAATTTTGAAAAAAAAAATTGTCCTTAAGCCTCCCGACTCATTCATTTGTATGATGACAAAGAAGCAAGTTGTCCAGCTTTGTTGATATCCTTGTTATCCTTAGAGGAACAGATCAACCACCCATTTTCATGTTATCCATACCAAAACTACTTCGGTGACTGAAAATGAGTAACTTGTCAAAACAACTTCTTCAAAATATACTCAGTGGCGGAATCAGAATTTTCGCTAAAGAGTTTACAATATGAAGAAATAGACACACGAAAAGAGGATTCAATATCTACGGTATATACCTAATAAAAAAAAACTTTAATTAGGTATAAATAGAGGATAGATAAACCCTTGGTCCTACCTGGCTCCGCTCTGAATATACTCCTCCAAGTTTTCTGGACCACCCCATTGAATATTCCAGTTCACCTGTTTTTAAATAAATATCCATCAGCTCAATCTTGTGTGAAGCAAGGAATAATGGATTCTTCATGGGAAGCTAGTGTAACTGATTCCATAAATGCAATTTACCTTTTATTCTCTGCTTACTTAGTTTTTGTAATGCAATTGGGTTTTGCCATGCTTTGTGCTGGCTCTGTTAGGGCCAAGAATGCAATGAATATTATGCTTACAAATGTAGTTGATGCTGTTGTTGGTAGTCTTTCATACTATCTTTTCGGTTTTGCTTTTGCTTTCGGCGATTCAAATCCATTTATAGGTGCTAATTATTTTGCTCTTAAAGACATTCCTTCTAGCTCTTATGACTACAGTTTCTTTCTTTATCAATGGGCTTTTGCTATTGCTGTTGCTGGAATTACTAGTGGTTCTATTGCTGAACGTACCCAATTTACTGCTTATCTTTCCTTCTCTTTTTTCCTTACTGGATTTGTTTATCCTGTTGTTGCTCATTGGCTTTGGTCTTCTAATGGTTGGTTAAGTCCAAATTCAACTTCTCTTCTTTTTGGTTCTGGTGCTATTGACTTTGCTGGTAGTGGTGTTGTGCATTTGGTTGGTGGGATTGCCGGTTTTTGGGGTGCTATTGTAGAGGGTCCAAGGGTAGGACGGTTTGATGCGTTTGGTAATCCTGTCAAAATGAGAGGCCATAATGCTACTCTAGTAGTGCTTGGAACATTGTTGTTGTGGTTTGGATGGTTCGGGTTTAATCCTGGATCATTCGACAAAATTCTTGTTCCGTACCCACATATGGTTGATCAAGGTAACTGGACCTCTGTGGGACGGACTGCAGTCACGACTACCCTGGCTGGTTCCACCGCGGGGATTGTAACCTTGTTTGGACGAAGGTTATTGGTGGGACATTGGGATGCAATGGATGTTTGTAATGGAGTTCTTGGTGGGTTTGTTGCAATCACTTCAGGTTGTTCAGTGGTAGAACCATGGGCTGCAATTGTGTGTGGGTTCTGTGCAGCTTGGGTACTGATTGGATTGAACATTTTAGCGCTTAAATTCAAATTCGATGATCCGTTAGAAGCAGCACAGTTGCATGGAGGGTGTGGAGCTTGGGGTTTGATATTTACAGGGTTGTTTGCTAAAGAAGAATTTGTGTTGCAAGCTTACAATTCCGGTAAAACACAAATTATACGACCTTCCGGGCTGATTTTAGGAGGTGGATGGGGTTTGTTTGGGGCACAAATAGTTGAACTATTGAGTATTGTGGTTTGGGTAAGTTTGACAATGGGGCCTTTGTTTTATCTACTTCAGAAACTTGGAATTTTGAGGATATCATCGGACGAGGAGGTTGCTGGTCTTGATATCTCTTGTCACGGAGGTTATGCCTACGATGCTAGTCAAGAAGAAAGTGGCGCTCGCTTCTATGGCGAGTATTTAAGGATGCAACAACAATAATAAGGTGCACACCTCAACTCTTCCACCGGTATCTGCTATCCCCTACCAATATATATGCAACTTTGTAATTTCCTCACATCCTTGCTGTATTTACGAGATTCTTAGCTATTAAATTCTCTCTGCTTTTGATTCAATGAACATGTATATATTGTATTGAGAAAACTTGTGGAATATATCAGAGAACCCTCGTTTAATTACTGACGTTTATTACTGCAGTCACATGGTGTTTCATAGCTCATATTGCTTCGCGTGAAAATGAAGTTAAACCTTAATTGAGGTTTTTAATGTATGGATCAATGTTGTTGCTCCTATTTCCATTGCACAGCCAAATAGTCCTTGATCTGTTCAATAATATATCTACAAGTGTGGTAGATTATGCAATGGCTAAAACAATTGTATCTATATCACTTCCAAACGGGGTCTCTACCTTCATAGTATAATCCAAGACACGACACACAACTTACATTTTGATAGAACTTAGTTAAAAAGGAGAAGCTGATTCACCCAGTTAACTTTAAGAATATGCACTTAGAGCCCGTTTGGATAGACTTATTTTAGGTGCTTTTAAGCCAAAATAGCTTTTAAGCAGTTTTGAAGTGTTTGGGTAAGTTAAAAAGTGCTTATAAGCACTTATTTTAAAGTCAAAATAACAAAAATAACTCTATACTGATTGTTATAAACGCGAAATACAATTCACACAGTCATTCCAGTTCTTGATATTTCAGCTAGACACTCTTTGTCCATTTTCATCTCCCGAGTCATTGCATGCCTACATTTATTTTACAAAAGGTTAAAAGGAAAGAGTTAGATGCAGAGCAGTTATCTCAATTCTCATACATTTATATCGAAACGAAACAATGGAAACACAAGTTAGACCTTTCGTTGACACTGCCTAATTGTTTCGTTATTTTCTTAAACATAACAAGGGAGATGGTCTTTGGAATATCAACTCATAATAACACATTTGGAATTATAATAATCTTTTGATCACTGAGATATTCCTATTGAGATAACAGTTGAACATATTTTATGTTTCTCCATAAGATTAGATTAGAATAGCGTACTGTCTTTTTTCACGAAATCATTCACTTATCTAATATAACAAGAATATTTAGAAGATATAATATAATGTAATACCATTACGATCAACTAAAAAAGAATCATTAAAGAGCTTAATATGAATATATACCTGAAGGATTTGACATTATATCATGCGACTGGGAACATGTCTAGATGCCATTATTTCTTCTTCTTCTTCGCCTTCTCAAAATGATTCTGTATTCTAAATCTTCAGCAATCCCTGAAAGTCAATTTGGATTTCGAGAAGAAGCATGACATATGCTATGGAAAATCCAATGATCAATCCACAACCATATCCCATAAGAAGCACTTTCCAACTGAGCTCACTTAGAAATGTCGAATCACTTTCTTCATCTAGCACAAATGTTATGTTGTTTGTCTCGGATGTCCAGTTACTTCCATAATCTCCTGAAACTGGGAATCCACTCAATCCGTCATTACCTTCATATGATTCTTTCTCAAATGTATCAAATTGGTTTCCTTTCGGAATGCATCCTTCAAGATGATTGTGGGAGAGATTTAAAACTGCAAGAGACGTCAGAGAAACAAGTTGTTTTGGTATCTCTCCCTAAAGCTTGTTGGATGAAAGGTCCAATGATTCGACTAAAGATAACTTTCCAAGTGATGGCGGTATATGATCCTGCACCCATTGTGAGATAAATTCAACACACGCAGTGCGATGAGATCTCCCATCATACTAGGAATATGCCCCTTCAAATTTGTTACTTGAAAGATCCATAGTGGTGTACAAAGACAAGTTGAAGCTTTTTAGTCTACTTCCAAAGCTAAAAGTTGTATGGAGATTCCCGGAAGACTGATGTGTTGCATATCCAAAACCTCGAGTTGGTCACTCGTGTTACCCAAACATAGTGGAATTGCACCCTTCAAATTGTTTCTTGCCAAATCTAGAACTACTAATGATGTCAAATTGCAAACATAGGAAGGGATCTCCCTAGTTAGATTATTATTTGAAATGAAGAACAATTCTACAGATGGTGGTGGAATTGGTAGCGTCCCTTGAAGAAAATTGGACCGTAAATCAATACTCCCTCCGTCCCATTTTATGTGAGCTAGTTTGACTTGGCACAGAGTTTAAGAAAAAAAAGACTTTTAAAACTTGTGGTCCAAAATGAATGATAGAAATTTGTGTGGCTATAAATTATTTCATTAAGGGTAAAATAGACATTTTATAGCTAAATTGCTACTTAATATAGAAATGTGTCATTCTTTTTGGGACGGACTAAAAAAGAAAGTAAGTCACATAAATTGAGACAGAGGGAGTAGTAATTAGAGATAGAACAGGAATCAGGTCAATACTTGTCAACATGTTGTGGGATAGATTAAGATAGTGTAGTGAATGCATCCTATTAGACAATAACCAACCAGGAATTCTTCCTTGAATCTTGTTATTTGAAATATACAAAGAGTAAAGATTATTTGCTGATCCTAAAAACTCGAGTTCGCTTACTTCACCAGCAGACAAAAACAAGTATTCAACAGATTGGGGCAAGGTAGACTTGATTTTGTTCTCATTGGTCAGAGAAATGCTATTTATTATACGAAAGATCCAACTGCTCGAGTTTTTTGATGTTTGAAAAGACACTGACATGTACACTGCCACTAAAATTGTTAGATGAAAGATCAAGCCACGTTAGATTCACGAGGTCAAATGACAGCTACCACAAGGTAATACTTTTTACCTCTGAAAGAGAAATTTTTTTCTAGCATCTGATATTCAAACTAAATCAATGAATTCATGGAACATGTCTTTTTTTACATTAATTTATCACTTAATTATGGTAAATTTGTACAATTTGATGTAAACACCAAGTATATCTAAGTTTTTCCATGTTAATCCAACTGCTACAATGAGAATTAGATAATCCATTGTTTACTCAAGTCAATGCACAAGTCTTTTTATACACTTTCATCACTTAAGCACAACTCATTCATATGTATTTGTTAAAAAGGTAACCTTTTTATTCCTTATTCTTCTATCTTACAATGAATACAAGATGCATTTTATACCGTAATGTTGCTTATGAATAATATTCCCTCGGTTTGAGAAATGACAGATTATTACCTGTATGCAGGTGGAGTCGATGTACTGTTCTAATTTTACACGTTTATAGGACATGGAATGTAAAATATGTGTTATCTAGCTACACCAGATGAGATCTTCTTTAACAACTTGAGTGACCACCTAAGCTTCTAACTCCTTTTTCCTTTTTCCTTTTTCGTGTTTCTGCTGCTATTGAAACCTGTCAATTAACTAAAGTTTATGCAATTGTGGAATTCCATTAAAATAGAAAGCTTTTTATCCAGTTAGGCGTCAGTAGTGGAGTAAAGTTGAACAAAGGTACAGTTGGATAACTAACACACATAATGCAATACTAGCTACTTGAATATGAATTCCTCTTCCTTATGCTTGTGCTGCAGTTCTGTAAGGGATGATCAATGGAGTCCTTTTGATCTCCTGGCTTCATTTCTTCTATTTCAGTAACCTGTCGCGAAGTGGAAGCAAAGAAAGATGGAGTACTAGACTGATATTCTTCTTGGTAAATCTCATCATCACTGCTACTGAATATTTCAATAGGTGACTTTCCCTTGTCTGTTTCCACTTCATCCTCCGATATGTTCGTGTCAGAGTCCCTTTCACTCCAGCTACTTTCAGAAGAAGTATCACTGACTGTATGAAACAAAGTAACACTCTCTTTCTTTGCTCCTTGAAATGAGAAACTCCTTGTTTTACGATCGGACAAGGGAAGGAGAGATGGTGAACGAGGACCAATTTCATCCCTTCCCAGACTGTATGATGTTGAGAGCTTCCTCTCAATGTTTTCCCTTTGTTTAACTAGATTGCCCAACTTTTCCAGCACCTCATTAGCTATTGCATCCTCAGCAGCCTTTTGTTGAAGCTCTGTGATTGATCTATCAAAAACTTTCTTCTGAAGTCGAAGTGATCGCTGAAACATTGGGCCCAAAAGAAAAAGACAAGTTCAGTTTCAGTGTTTTGCTAGAAAGGTGGAGTAACAGAACAAACGAAAGGGAAAAGGGACAGAAATACCTTTTTACTATACGAAATACTTTACTTTTGCTCTCCGTTATATGTTGAGGTCATTCATAATCTTGTTGTCAACAAATCGTCTAGTATTTGTCCTTGACCCCAATGGAGCTCCAACATGAAGTATAATAGAGGTAACTTTAGACCAGAGCTGAGCTCCGCTAAAGCCAAGGTACAATACGAGAAAATTTGTTGACAGCTAGAGTATGAATGACTCCAAAGCATAACGAAGGGTAAAATTAAGATACTTCATACAGTAGATAAGGAACTTGTGGGGAAGCACATAGAGAGAAGCTGAATCCATAAAATGTGGCTTCCAGCTTAATTATCAGATTTCATATAAGAAAAGACATAAAGGTGAAAAGAGAGTGGGAATATAGCTCAGCTTACTCTTTTATCTAAGAATTTCCCAAGATGTTGATTTTGAAGCTTCTTTTTCTTCCAAAACATGCAGCAAAATCTTACTATTACTGCTAGTACTAGCAATATGATAGATTCAAAGATCAGAAACAGCAAAATTGTCTTCTTGTTCCCTGAAGAAAACGAAGGGAATTATTCTGGTATATCAATTGGTTATCTATATCACTACACAAATGTAGGATGTTACCTGTGTAGGTGCTGAAATTTTCGGGCGTAATCTGTGAGCAGCTTAATGCAAACTTCTGACCTGATGCAAAAGAATTATGTGACATCTGACACGAGACGATGCTAGGAATTTCTCGTGATTGTCTAGCTACAATCTAAGATAAAAAATTTAAAGGTACAGAATTTTACGTGAGCTTCGGCATGGCAGCCGGTTCCCAGTACCTGCACAGAAATCCATCTCCATTAGATATAACATTAAGCACAAATAAATTGCAGATGGAATTCTCTTTAGGTTTCTACATGTAACTCCAGAAATGGAAATTTATTTAATCAATCATATGAAATATTTGAGTCCTTTCGAGTCATCATATGTCCAATGTAAATACAGAACATCCATTATTGTGAAGAAACTCACTTGAAGCTGCAAAAAAGGCGAGGAAGACACTTTCATCCAGGAGAAAATGTTGCAGGTCACTTCTCAAAAATTCTGAGGAGAATAGGCCTGATGCAATAAAAAATAATGGATGTTAGAGTGCTGCAGAGTACTAGATTTATCGATTGATGTTGTTAGTACCAAAGAGATTTCGGGCCTAGGGGGAAGGACGGAAGGTAGATACCAGGATATTGTTCAGACCAAAAGATGATCCCAGTAGCTGGATTAATCAGTGTGAAGATAACACCCCTTGATTTCATAGCGGAGATGTAAGTGTAATCTCCAATTATACGAGTAATCTTTCCTTCAATCTGTGTCTGAGAAACATAGATTGCATATCCTGAGCAATCAAGAACAGGACTGACTTGGATAACAGAATCCATGTTAAGCACTTTAGGGAACTTTTTGAGAACTCCTTTTGGTGAAAACGAATAGAGGTATCCGTCCAATGAACCAATAGATATCCAACCTGGAATTGAATTTGAAATAAACATGAATACCTTTGAACGCTCGATTCAAGTAGAAGTTCGTGATATATGGTAAGGACTAATATTACCATTAGAATCAACAGCAGGGGCATAATCTCCCATACTTAGCGGTCCAAAGCTTTTCTGCCACAAAATGCTTCCCCTGGAAACATCAACTGCTAGTATCAGAGCTTTAGCTGCTACAGTAACGTACAACAGACCGTTGTTCCCGGCTTTCATGGTAAGTGTACTTCCGAATGAACTGAAATCTTGTATCCATTTAAAATGTGGACTACGAGTTGACAAAGCATAAATTTCTCCTTGATTGTTAGAAATCTACAGTTGAAAAGAAAAATGGTTTTGAAAATGCAGAGATAGAGCCTAGTGCAAAGGACAAGCTTAAAAAGCATGGAACACGAAAACCTTACATATATGCTAGCTTCACAGTGATCGAACACGGGGACTGAGGAAAAATAACATTCTGTGATATTTTTCCTACAACCTTGACGATATCCATGCTGATAAAGCAACGGGCCAACACTCCAGTACAGCTTTCCTTGCAACCGGTAAGCAAAGAGACCCCGGTTTTTGACATTGATAAGTACACAGGAACTGGATATACTTACTGCAAGGCCAATAATATCCCCTAGTCTTTCATATTCCGAACCAAAGAACAATTCTACAGCTAATTCAGAACTTCCTACGTTCAACGGGTTGATCTTCAGCACTCTGTCTTCTGCAATCACATATATCTACCAAAAGTAGCTTTGCATAATTAAAAACCAAACACAACTACTAAAAGAAATAATACCAACTAATTGAACAAACAAGGGTACATGAATGAAAAAGTTTAACAAATAATGACCAAAACAGTCTGATCGAAATGAGTTAACGACAATAAGAGGCTTATATGCATTTTCATACAGACATTGCCAAAGTCTGAGGTTAACAACTCCAGAATAGAGGAATGTTGAAGCTTACAGGCATGACATCCACTCTTTGCCTCATCCCGAGAGGGAGAAACAAACAGTATAATAGCATTTTTATAGAAAACGTATACAGGCCTAACAGATCATTTGTTTATACGTAACATTTCCTATAGCTTATTTGTTTTAAGTATTATACACTTCACAGTTCACATGATTAGAATGTCAAAGTCTAATTGCTCATATGACAGTCCATAAAACCATTTTATCAGATTCACTAATTCAACGTAAGAGTGTAAGTCAGTTTTAAAGTGAAGCCTTGCCTTTCGCGATTCTCCTTGAACTGGAGCTGTACTTGGACTGCATTTGTAACTGAGAGATAACGTCCACGCGACAGAACCATTGCTTTCAAAGGCAAAAAAGTTCTTTTCTGAACACAAATAAACCTTCCCATCATCACTGATCAGTGGCTTACTGAGCTTATATGCAGCTTTCTTGAAAGATTCTTGACCTAAAGAAAACAAATGTAAGAATTCACGAGATTTTAGAACGTTGAATGATTCAATCTCTCGTATTAAAAGCATTTTTTTTTTTTGCGAGCTATGTTTGATGCATCTAAGATTACAATGAGGACAAAATTCAACAGCAAGATCAAATGACAAAAAGGAGGAAAACAATGTAAAACTATTTCAAATGCTCTCCAAAGAGATTACACTATCAATGTATTCAACTTTATGAGTTGTGGATGTTAAAACGATGATTTTTATGTGTTAACACATATTTAATGAATTTCTTTACACAAATACACTGTTTGAGCACAAATTATTGCGTTCTGCCGAACCCATACCTGGGCTTCTATCTCCACCCTTGATGTAATATAACTTGTGGCACAGGAACACTTCAATATATGTTAATCGCAGAAAAACTCGCTTTACATCTTCCTAATTAGTAAATTTTCACTCTGTCATATGTCATGTGAGTGTATATAAGTTAAATCTATATCATAACAAATAAATACTACTAGCTTTCCTTTGTTCCACCCTATACTTCTCAAAAATCCAACAATATGTGTCAAATATTTTCACTTACATATATAATACAAAGTGATACCTGAAAGTATTTGGGGAAGTGGTGAAAATAGTAAAAGCAGGGAAGCAAGATAAATATGCAGAGACATCATTGTCAAACGCACAAACTGAAAAAGAGTAGGAAAAAAACCAAGTGCAGAGCGGTTAATTAACCTCTATGGTGAATGCGGTTAATTATGAATGATCATTTTTATAAATTAAATGATCTAGTATTTAGTAAGTTTATAAATAAAAGATTATCTCAAAAATATTTATATGTAATCTAGCAAAATATTATGAATGTAAGATGGGGGTGATGGTGGCCGGGTACATTTTGGCAATAAGAGATCCAAAAATGATATTTTTTTATTATTAATTTCATAGTGATCAAGAGATCTGAATCCTCCGAAGCTATAATTATTTATAATTGTATTACATTTTTATTGAGTAATCTTTATTTTTACACCAAAGAGATTTGAAATAAAGTATTTTCTCATGTGAAAACACACCCATCAGTAAATCAGATCAATTGACATGCAAATTATTTTTTGTTCTTGGTTAATATCCTTTTACTATAATATCATGTTGTAATTTCAACTACAGAATAAATTGTTGTAATTAATCAGGTATAAAATTCAAAATTATTTTATCCACACATTTAAATTAATTTTGTTTTAGATATATGTGATACCAAAATTGTTTGGTACTACAATTAGGAGTGCTTATGGGTCGGTTTTAAGTTGATTATTTATTAAAATCAAAATCAAAATTAAATTAATTTAATCAAATTTTTTAAACTATTAGAATCAATCCAAATCAAATATAACACATATTTATTGATTTGGTTATTGCCCATTTGTTTAGTTTTTTAAAATATCTAATATATATTTCTCTCTTTCGGTCCCCTCTCCCCTCTCTACGATTAGGAAAATCTATTTTATGCTTTCCAATTATCCATTATTACCCTTTTATTATAGGAGACTAGGAGCCATAGTTCTCTTGGATTAGGGAGAAATCTCTCAAGATCTTTAAGTTGTAATTAAGTGAATAATATATTAAAAAAATTAGATAAATCTTATACTAGTTATTTCTTTACTAAACAAATTTAAATTCATAAATTTCTTTTAAGAAATAGGTTGAAACGTATAAAGTTCATTAGTCTATTATAAATAAAAAAAATTATGAAAAGTAATTAAAATATTTAAAATTAATTATAGCTATATAATATTCTAAAATTTGTGTATACAATTTATCAATTTGGTTTGATTTTTTTTTTTTTTATAAAACTAAATAAAATATTATCAAATTTTTAAATTCAAAACCAAACCCAAATAACTATCGGATTGATTTGATTTTTCATTTTCGGTCCTTTTTTAATCAAACCATGAACACCTCAAAGCACAATGACCTATACATTATGAAAATTTAACACTAGCAACACTTGGATAACACAACTAAAAGATCATTATCTTTCCTTTTAATTATTTACTTTATAGATAAATGGTGAGATAGCAAACAAAACCCTATCCAAACTTAAAACCAAATACACGTCTTTAGTTATGAACCACATATTCATCTAAAAGGTATACAACAACATATCCAGTATAATCCGGTCATGAGAGGGTAGAGTATAGCAAACCTTACATTTACATCAGAGGAGGTAGACACTAAAGAAGTATATGCAGTTCATATACATTTAGACAATACATGGATTATAATCCCAGCATAACTTTATCGACGAATCAAAGGATCACCATTCATGGGACAACATGGGAATAGGGATCAAAAATCGAAACATGCAAGAGGAATTTTAGTGTGATTAGTTGATACTAAAACAACAGTTCTTGGACAATTTTGGTTTACAAAATAAAGCAGTTAAAACAGAGGAAAAATCACATCCCAAAAAGGGGAAAACTTGGAAGTAACTCCCACAGGCAATTATTAGGAATATTAACTAGACAATTCTAGTTTTATAGTCACCCTTCAGGACAAAGTATTATCCCAAAAAAGTATTTTCTGCCCCTAAAACTCTTGTATATCTTTCAGCAATTCTTCTACCTGAACCACCATCTCTGAATAGTTGAAATAGGAGTATTCAGGAACGGGACATAACGTTGAACAACTGGATTTACAATCCCTCCGATCTTAGCCCACACACTCTGATGGTAACCAGCAGTAGCAGGAGCATGATACATAAGCTTCAATATCTGCAAAGAGTTGCATACTAGTCATTATAACAAAATATCTTGACAAATGGGAATAGTTGGATATTGAAGCTGCCTAAGGTAACATGTACCGGACCAAGGAAAAAGGACAAGATTTAAGAAACTATAACTGCTATTATTTCATCAACTGAAAATTCTGAATCATGATGCTATCAAAGTATGCGGGGTGGCAAATGAGTGCGGTCGTTGGAATAAATAGGTGCATACCTAACCCTAATCAACTACATACATCCAACTATGTGCTGAACCAATTTTCAATTCCAGCAACAAATGTTTCGATTAAACAACACGGAAACAGAGACAGAAAAAAGAAACAACATGCTCTCACAATTTTAATCGCTTGTTTCAATCAAAGAAATAGATCATATATAAAAGGCAAAGATGCCGATGATAAAAGAATGAAAATGAAAGTAAAAGACAAACCTGCCAATACATGAATGTTTGTATAATATTACGCTGCCACCTGAAATTTCATGAACATGAACAGTTAAGATGCATATAAAAACTAAAATAAGAACGTCAAGCAAGATAACAAGCACCAGTAAGGGCCAGGAATAAGTTGACACTTACGATAATAGAGAGACAACCAGAAGAAATCCCAGTCCAATTTCAGCCTGTGAAGACAGTATGTTGAGAGTAGTTACGTTTGACTCGACCCATACGCAAGCCTCTTCCAAGTACTTCCTGTAGGTGGTCAACAAGTACAGACATGAAATAACTCTGAAACACCCAACGTACCATCAATAAGAAATGAGCAGGGAAGGGGTATCAAATAATAACATTCACCATAACATTCACCAGATGGCATTTACATATAATCACAAATGTACAAAGCTTTCGATGTTTTGACAGGAAGGGAAAAGGTCATATACAACTAGAAGGTTCACATAGATGAGAACTTCAAGAAGAGATGATATACAAAAAAAAAATTGTGCAATCACAATTGCAGGTCAGCTACAATTTAGTTTTATTCATAATACATCAGACACATTTCATTAATCCATATTAGCAGTAAGAATGAGCTGTTACAGAAACCTATATCACAGATTCGTTTGAAACATAAAGATTCCTGTACTACAGTTATTTGATTATTTAATAGGATTGTTGTACTGCTTTTCTCCTAATCAGGAATATGGGTTGATTTCAAATGATTATTTCATCTGACTAACAATTTCAAGAAAAACAGCTTTTTAATTTCTTTGGTAAGTGGTAACACAACAAAACAGCTTTATACCTGTACAAAGAAGATCTGCTGAAGTTACGTCGAAGAAATTTACCAACATGGTCAAGTGATTGGCATATAACAGGAATCAAAGAAACTGCATATCATTGGTCATGAAAAAATTATTAAATGAAGTTACACAGCTGCTATACACTAAAGAAGAATATAGCATCAAAAGAAAAAACACGAACTGGAGCATAGCTTACATTTCAGGTAAAGATGGGAAGTGACAAAAGTGAGACAGTAAATGAAGGAGATGAAATCCTTCGTCACAATAACTGACTGCAACCAAACTTGCACTGCTTGTAAATTCCAAGCCCTCGGTTTCTACAAAAAGTTACCAGATCAGAAATAGCCTCATTAGCCCAAAGGACATAAAACTGATCCCACGTATGTAGTTCAACAAAATAATTTTTTTTAAAAAACTTACCCCATATACTGAGTATAATGAATATAGCGAAGAACATGCAGTTCCCAAGAAGGACAGTCGGTATGCTCTGTTTGACAGATTTGCAGGTGTAAGCGGAAATATTGAGAGAACTGCAACAACAAAAACCTGCAGGAAGATACCAGAAAGCAATTTCAGAACTACTTCATTAAAATAAGCAATTTAAGAACTCTCTAACTATTTTTGTAGTAATACCAATGCAACAGTATCAAATCCAATCATCAATATCTTGTTCAGTGTGTCCCAAACTTCAGTTCAAAGGCAAAAGAGAATATACCAGGAAACACGAAGACATGATAATGAAAAATCAGCCTTAGAGAAGCAAAATGGTGATAGGAGCTTCAATAAACCTTGACTCACAAGTTTCCGAGAGGTCTTAGGATAGAATTTCTATTACATGTGTCCAACTTATGCAACAGACCACAAAAGACACTTTTTTGGAGGGGGTGAGGGTGGAGTGCAGAAAGAATTAATGCACCATGACATCTAGAATAACCAACGAATGAGGCTAAAGTAAACAAATCTGACACAGACATGTACATGAGTCTAGTTTTTTTCATAGATCTAGACATCTAGTCACTAGAATAACTTAAACCATTACTTTATTCTTGATATCACGGCGACCTCAAGAAATAAAAGGCTATGATGCAAAGTTGTCTCTAATTGATACTAAAATCAACTCTTCCTCACAATCTTTCTGCTTTTCTTTTTCAATTTTATGACCCTGCCTACAGATTTCAAATAACAAATAAATTGAAAACAAGGCTGTAGAAGATCCTTGGGAAGAAATAATTCTATACTGAAATTTTCCATAGACACCCATACTCATAAAGAGGGCATCCACAAGTACAAAAAAGTTGGCATATGTAGGTACACGAGATATATTAGTTTAAAGGCATAAAGATTCTATCCTTGTTGTATATACTCCACCTTTCCCTTACTGCTAATAATAATAAGTTGACCATTTGATCTTCTAAGGTATATCAAAAACTTCAATATTCTAACTCAAACATGATTTTCTACAATATTATTGTGTTTAAGTTATAAAGAAAATGTCCACATGTTTCCCATCTCTAGTGTACGTGTGAATATACAGTACCCAAGCATTCACTGAAAATTGTATAGTTTTTCGGTCCCATCGAAGTGATGTCGGATTTGAAGTTGGGGTTGTTGACGTGCCCGAAGTTCTACTAGCTTGACCTACACAAGAAAAATTATACAAATTGCATTAAAATGAACCAAAGATTTATATCTGAAGTGAATAATTTCTCCAGAAGGAAGGGCACATTCCATTTAGTCGAAATTCAAAAAAAATCATACCAGAGTTACGCTGTCTTGGCTGGTTATTAGAAGGTGTGGACGATGATGATGATGATGGTTGTGCAGCTGATGGTCTTGCTGGTTGGGACGAACTGCTGGTAGTCATTGGCTCAACCACTAGACCAGGGTCCTGAAAATAAAGGATATAAAATCAAACAAACCAAAGCAATCTCCCAAGATCAACCTAAAAATGTAAAGATGTGTCCCACTGCAGATATCTGAAATGGTATTTAAGTACAACAAAGCTCAAGGATCCATCAAAATTGCAGAACTGCTACTTCAAGAACTTGAACTGACTCCCCACTCTTATCATTATTGTGTATTAAAAATCTCATTTTGGTATCAGTCTACATTGCTAGGAGCCTAGGAGTATTCACACACTATTATATGACATGATTAGGAGCCTCCCTTCTGACTTTCATCTGTTCCCCCAAGAAAAGGGAGGATGAGGTAATTAATCAGGTGAAATAAGGTATACATCCAACAATAATCTCAATCAATAGACAACTAAATATCTAAGCCATTAAAAAGCCATTGAAGACCAGAGACCTTTGACCTCTGTTGAAGAATGGGAAGCCGAAGAAGCAGAGCCACTATACATGCAACAGCAACTGTTAATCACAGAAAAAGAGAAAGAAGTTTCTGCTTGGGTGAAACAGATTTTGATCAAACTGGGGAAATTGTTGGGGGCTGATTTCCAAGGTCATGAAGAGGAAGCTATTGAACTGTTACTACAGGTGGACAGTGCCAGACAAGCCAGACACCAAGAAGCTGTAGCTGTAAGCAAGAAGAAAAGGTTCAAAGGCTCTAACGAATTGAAAAATTTAGTAGCTTTTGATGTGAAGTTCAAAAGTGGGGGGTGTAGAGATAAGGGGAGAAACTTCCTAACTATTTCTTGATGCAATTTAAACTTGTCTCGTGGAATGTAAGGGGTTTGAACAGTAGGGACAAACGGAGGGTTGTCAAGAACATTATGGGGGACTGGAAAGCTGACATTATTTGTCTTCAAGAAACCAAACTACAGGGGGATCTTACTGGGCTAGTAATGCAGATTTGGGGTGGTAGATGGGTCAAAATGGCATGTTTGGAAGCTAGTGGGACAAGAGGAGGGATAATGATGCTTTGGGATAGTAGAATATGGAAAGGGGAAGTTCTAGAGATCGGGACATATACCCTTACCTGTAAATTTGAATCACAGGTGCAGGACTTCTCATGCCATATAACAGGAGTATATGCTCCAAATTGCTATGTGGAAAGAAGACTAGTATGGGAAGAAATTGGCTCTATCAGAGGTTTAATAGAAGGTCCATGGGCAGTTTGTGGTGATTTTAATGAGGCTAGATATGTCTCGGAAAAGAGGAACTGTATCAGGAGAACAATAGGGATGCGAGAGTTCTCTGATTTGATCGAGGATCTAAACCTAGTTGATCTTCAACTAGAAAATGCAAAGTTCACCTGGTTCAAAGGGGATAACCACCTGATAGCTTCAAGAATTGACAGGGTCTTGGTATCTCAAGAATGGGATGATGCTTTTAGCAACTTGAAACAGTACACTAT